>JH157226.1:91181-107786 GCA_000226015.1 Mnemiopsis leidyi
TGCGAAACTTAAAATTCGCTGCGCGTCGATCAAAGACAGCAGCGCACGCGTGCAATTTTATGAAACGACAGATCGTAAGACCGAGCACGATTGGTTTTGGACGATAACAATCTCAAACCGGTAAACAAATTTCAGTTGAGTGGAATGGACCTAAGGAGCGATACAGGCAGTTACAGTGATGACCTGGACCGTCCAGATAGTGCGCTTGAAAAGGGACCAGAGTTTATCTTCCGTAAACTTCTACGTCAGGCTTCTTCTCTGGTCGAGGTCTGTAAACGGCAGTAGATTTTCTATCTTGCCTGCAGCTACAACTATATCTATCGCCAGAGCGTTTTGTGATGAAATTTTGATTATTTGTGGGACGTAGGAATCTTACACTTTGGTTAAAATCTGTAGAAAATTACACTCTCAAGGTTGGAGTACGTATAGCAGGTATATACCACACTAACACCCTCACTCCTCTAGGTTGGAGTACGTATAGCAGGTATAGATCTGCCTGTAATGATGCCTGGACGCACTGCTGTACAGCTACAATGTGTGTCTGCTCTACATCAACTCCTTCTTTGTGACCTTGTTAAAGCTCCCACTGGCGTGCCTCTCAATCTTACTAATGTGAGTGTACCTGCTGTTTGTTAGAGGGAAGATCCGTTAACCTAAATCTGTTACAATTTCCATCCTGGTTTTCTCTGATACCAATTTTAGTGCATTTACGATTATGTTCGTTTTTATTGGCATGTTTTGTAAACTAGAACAAGAATTGCGGCCGCTTTCATTGTGTCAGGCGACCGCTGAATTTCCCGTATCTTGCCGTCGCTTATTGTCATTAACCTCGAGGAATAAGGAATCAAAATACGCAACCTCGTACCAGACGTAATTTCGGTTAGTTGTTCTGCACGTGTAAAATCAGACGCGCGAATTCACGCAGCCGTTCGATGCAGCCACGATTGAAAAATTGCACGCGCAAAGTTTGGACACAATTGCGCGGTCTTTTCATCGTTTATTTCAAATATCTTAACTCAGCTCTGTATGACGTCGTTATTGTATGACGTCGGTATTGTATGTGCTGCCTTCATCATTTATTCATGCTGCGTTGTGTTAATGCTTCTGGCGTGAATTAGTCGTTAAAAGGATTTGGTCGGAGCTGAGATTAAAATAGTGCTCTTATATTTATTTCTCTGTGTCATTCGACAAATTACTCAATAAAACGTAAGTTTGAAAGAATTTTGACTGTACCTTTACTTTTTTGTTTTCCCTGTTTGATCGTACATCTTGTTGTAGTTGTTGCGAGGTAATTATGTATACATTTCATGATGTGGAATACATTCTGCGGCCTGAGGCAGTTAAAACCTATAATTGTAATCCTATACATAATTAAGTTTGATAAAGGAGCTTGCGCGCGGACGTGCGCACGGACGGACGGACGGACGGACGCTTTTTGAGCTAATTATCCAAATTTACGCTGTCGATCGCCAACCCTTGTTTTGTACTTTTTGTGCACGTGCACAAAACGTATCAAAACAATCTTGCCATTTGGGCCCTTCGGGCCCAAATGGCAAGATACGGGAAAAAATACATTATTATTTAAATGATGAAACGGAAGTCAAAAAGATAAGGTAAGATAAATTGATACACATTATTCTACTCTCCGAATTCAATGTTAAAAGCTTCTGTAGAATTTCTGGTCGATACATATAGTCGAAAGTAAATAGTCGAAGCTTGTAATTAAAATAGAGTCGAGTATTGATCTTAATACACTTCCATATAACTGAGCTTTGGAAAATTTCTGCTAATTATAGAAAATATTTAGCCAAATTATTCACTCATTTGGCCAGTAAATACTGCTATTATGTAAGCCGTAAGGCAGGTAGATAGTAATTAGAAAGAGCAGTTTTGTAGTTTTCAGGGACTGAAGGCATCGTGTATATTCTACTTTAGAGAATTTCAATTATTTCAACCTTAAGATCTTTCTATACTAAAAGCGAGTTCGGATAATGAAAACTGTTCATCAATGTCAAGAAGGTGAAATCTGAAACTAAAGATTATAAATTCTTAAAAAGGACCGGAGACTCTTGACTTTAACATAGTTTTATTATGATTAAACCTTCAAACAAGGCTCACCCTCATCCCAGGACGAGATACATATAGACCCGGCTGTACACGAGGTCGGATCCTGGATGTACCTACACAGGTACGCACACCACCTCTACCAGTACTTCGAACCTGTTCACGAGAACAGCAAGAACATGCTCACCTCCCCCATGGTACTGAACCTCGGTGTTTCTGTTGCCAAACTTGCCAGGAAACAGGTACGTGCTGGTTTGTTTGTTGGTTTTTATGTTTGTTTGTTTGTTTGTTCGTTTGTTTGTTTGTTTGTTTGTTTGTTTGTTTGTTTGTTTGTTTGTTTGTTTGTTTGTTTAGTTTGTTTGTATGTCGTGTGTTTGTGACTATGACACTGTTTCCATGTGCTGAGTTACGACTTATCCTTACCACACAGTAACCCACACCTCTCCGCAGGGTAACGTGAGGCTAGCTCAACGTCTCCTTATAAACGAGTTGACATGGCACTTTTCTGGAGTTCACCCCTCCCGGCCTCCCCTTCCCAACAATATTGTGTACATTTCCGATAATACTACTCACGAGGGTCCAGGTTTGTGGAGTGTTGGAGTATAATGTGCAATCTACAATGTATAGTGTATAATGTACAATGTATATCGTCATGGTCTAGTGTGCACTAAACTATGTATAGTGTAAAATAATACATAATGTAAATCATTTAATGTAAATGTTACATAATGTAAATAATACAATGAATATTGTTGCTTACGTTTCAGATTTCAATGCACTACTAACGTATCGAGGACGTATATTCAGTTTTCTGAGCTGGGACTGGCTTAATGTGTATGAAAATTGTATAATATTCAATATCAACTCTATCCTCAGATATGGTGCTCCGTTCCACCCTACATTCCACCCTCTCCAAGTCGCTAGCCCAGTACATACCTGTAGACCTACTTCCTCTACACTCCCAAAGTGCTAAAGTTCTCTACCAATGTGGTAGTCAGTCTGAGGCTATAGAGGCGCTCAGTGCTGCTGTTCTGTACAGACAGCGCAATCCCAATACTCTCCGTAACAGTAAGAAGATTTCAAAGTCGTAAATTGGCATGATTTAATAGCTAGTTTCAAACAAAACTAGTTCACTAAAAATCCCGAAATGGCATGTTCTGATGTCAAGTGTACAATTTATCTACGAAATGTAAAATGAATTTCACTGTATATTATATTTACATTTCATCCTCAGATCGTGACAACGAAGGATCTATGAAGTGTGTTCTGACTTTAGCTAAATGGTTATCCCAGGACAGTACTCTAGGACTTATGGCACTCTCCCAGGGTCCTTGTCTTCACTCTTTGTTGGGTTAGTTTGTTAGTTAATTGCTAGAGTATCCAATAATTTCTGCTGTTTAGAGTACTTTCCTGATTTCTTTTCGCTTGCTTTATATACGGAATCTTGTTTGAAAATAATTTAGTTTGATTTAAACTGAAACTTTTACTAGGAATGATCCTAACATTGTTTACTTTCAGAAATAGAAGAACGTGCTACTGCTAACTCTGCAATACGATTACGCGACGGTGTGGCAGTATCTGAGGTTAGTTTAGTCACCAGACTTTAACCATTTAGTTGCTGGTTTAATTCCTTATAAACAATGAAAATGTAAACTGTAACTAATTGCAACCTTATCACACAGGTCGAGTATCTTGAAGGCAGACTACTCCGTTACGTAGCAGAAGAGGCTAGTGACATGGCTAACGCTTGGCATGCCCTGGGCACGTGGGCTTATGATATCAGTAAGAAGTCCCTGGATCAAATACAGCTGGCAAGAGGTATGTGGGTTTATCTTCCTATTTGACCACCTTTTTTCTGTGGGCAAACCTCTGATGTTGATTGATTCCCGGTGATCGTTTTTGGGGCAATTTACCGTAGTGGAATTGAGGATGGAGGCTCTATATGTATATGTTCATACCTAGATTTCGGTCTCTATTTTAGACTATCACTAATAACTCATGAGCTTGAGTAAATAGTATCATCAGTATCATAAATTTGACCGTATTGAATCGCGCAACTTGTCAAGTTCACGTTAGATTTTGTACTTGTGGAAATACTTCTCTAAGTTCATGTTCAAACTACTGTAAATCTACTGTAAACTTGTACCTTAACAGTGGAAACAATGCTGCCGGAAGAGAAACTAGTGGTGGAAGAGCTAGCTGGGAATCACTGTGATGCAGTCTGGAACCTTATTCTCGGTTTGTTTTCACAAAATGTAAAATTTTAATTACAATATTTTAAGACTTATAATGTTTTAAAAACTTTTTATAAATTATAATGTTTTAAAACTTCTCAATCCCGAATAAATAAGAAGAATAAAATTAAAATAACTGTCAAGTTTACGGCCAGATCTGCAGATCTTGCATTACATGACTGGGAGTGAGATGTGGGCTAAACTTCTTCCTTGTGGACTTTACATAGCCAATAGAATCATTTAAAATGCTAGTTCGATAAATTTATAAACTCATAAGAGGATGAAACAAATAAACAAATCGAAATGTAAACTCAACATTCAATTTTATTTAACTGTCGCAAAATACAGAGTAAGTATCTCCGCTGTAACCTGGTCCATTTTCTTAACCAGTAAACCAATAAACCAAACTGGTATCTATAAGGGTACAACTCAACGAAACAGAATCCTGACGAATACAACATGAAAAGCGTTGATTCGAAATCGCATTTCAAACCACTTTTAATACTTTAACTTCATCTTCACTAAAGCTACTGTAGCTGATTGTTGCTGTTACCTAGCTTTGAACCCAGAGAATTCTTGAGCAAATACAGTCATTTGTTTTCTGTTTTGGAGCCTTTACTTCCTTCAATTATCTAAGGTTTCAATTCATGAGTCTATAGACTCCTCTGGCCTGGAGAATCAAAAGACACTCTTGAAATGGTTGGGGTTGAAACATATCTTTTTCGGTCGCATGTCTCAAATAGAGCGTGTGAGTTGAAACATAGTGAAAAGAACAGATACTCCTAACCAGAGTGAACTGTGTAAACTCTCTGCAGAGTTACAATAATCTGTTTCGTCACACTCAGTACAACTTACAATCTCTCCAACCTGCGGGTAGCGGAATAACTAATACTTTATGTGGAGGGTAAACCAGCAATATGTACTTAGAGAGATTGCTGAACCACTAGGTTGTATCCTTATGAAGTATCATACATTTTAAGAACTGTGATCAGAGATCGGCCGGGATTGTGATTCGTCCCGGCCGTGATGAAATCTCGAAACCCTGGGCGATTTCTTACTGTAATAAGTGGAGTGAGAAAACAGATTATCCGCACCGAATTCTCTTACCTGTACACGAAATTCTTCACAAAGTTCACATCCGAGATAGGTAACTTTCTCTTTCTCCGGTACCTCTATCTCAGCTGTAAAACACGTGCTGTTACACGTGTCACTTCTCTGCTCTTCGTAACCCTGACGACCGTAGTAACAAGACAAAGCTTCTGTCAGAGTGAGCAGCGCTAGAAGAAAAGTTGTTACTGCTAACACCTTCATTTTTCTGGGACAGTCAGATAATCGTAAAGCTCAACAAGGGAGCAGGCCGAGCTGCAGGAGTGCAGTTTTGTGATACTGAGAAGAAAAATCGTCAGCTGTTACAAAATGTAAATCGATTCAGACAAAACTTATCTGGTTAGCGGTTACCATGGCATTCGTGCTCTCGTTTGAATGTGTACACTCTCACATTGTTTTACAGTTGTAGGCTCACCTGGTCTCACTGTACACAATGTTAATTCCATAATGTCATACAGGAATGTATATGGACTCTTATGTAGTCGTTATATGGTGGTTATACACGTACTGAGCTGTGGTTCAGTGTGTCGCTGGAAATTGTACTACTGTGTAATGTACTTGTATTAAAAACACTAGGCATAGCAATGACATTGAAATGTCAAATTTTGGGCCTGCTTCGTACAGATAATAAGAGCAAAAAAATCAGCGTTGAAAATTTTATTTGCACTGTAGCTTTCTTTTAATTTCACCGATTCAATCAATGTAGTAAAAAACAGTGTATTGTACCGCAGTGCTTCTGATAACATTTTGTTTGTAGATAAAGATCACATCTAACATTCCTCTCTCCAGGAGCGGTGATGCGACAAAGTAGTGATGGTCTGGACGAGAGAATAACAAACACAGCTCCTGACTTGAGTAAAGACATTGTAACTCAGCTGTGTGAAGTTTTCCGGCGTGTCTACGATAGACTTTACTACAACTACAGGTTTCAACTACATTACATGTTTCCATTCCGTTATTTAGAATTGTGTTACTCTATTCCCTGGTTTTACTACATGATTTACCACATGTTTCTACTACGTTATTTGGAATTGTGTTACTCTATTCCCTGGTTTTACTACATGATTTACTACACGTTTCTATTCCGTTATTTGGAAATATGCAACTCTATTCCCTGGTTTTACTACATGATTTACTACACAGTACAAATATTTACTCAGGATAGCAGTAAAGAGTTACTGTCGTTACCTACACCTGTCTGCCGGAGAGAGGGACTGTACAACCAGAGTGGACCGAGTAGACAAGACGACCCACCGGGAACTACAGACCACTCTCAGACTCCTCAAGTTGATGACGTCACACGATACCTCTCTGCATGACCTGGTTTGTTATCACGTGTTACTGAGGGGTCACGTGGTTTGGAAGACTTCAGAGCCTTAACGATTATAAGTTATCTGACTTTCGGCATTTGGTCAGCTTGACGATTGCTGTACAATTGAAGAGATGGAAATCAAGCGTCCGCCTGAGACCTAACCAAGCGGGCGCAATTCTTGTTCCTTTTTACCGGCTGTATCAATAATTATGTGCACAAGTAAAATCTAGTTAATGACAATTATTACATTACAATTTACCAAGCTTCAAAAAACAGGTAGAAGACATATCCCGCACACCAGCGTTACAGTGGTACAAACTTACTCCCCAACTTCTATCCCGTATTGGTCACAGTAACCCTGCTGTTAGAAGTAAGTTGTTAAGTTACACTGCGGTTACTTAAGAAGTTACTTAGTAACACTGCGGTTACTTGGGGAGTTACTTGGGGAGTTACTTAGTAACACTTCAGTTGCTTTGAGGGTTACTAAGTTACACTCCGAAACTTTAGGAGTAATCATAACTCTGTAAACTGACTATAAATCAAAGCAACTACTTGTAAACTAGTTTTACCTTAAACTATGCCTTTGGAATAAGACAATATTCGAACACATTCAGGTGCATTGTTGATGATACTGTGTAATGTAGCCAGACAGTATCCTCACAAGCTTGTTTACAATTGTGTGGAGAAGTGTTCGCCCTCCTCTTTAGTCGACAGCGAACAAAACAAGGCGAGTGTTCTTTTTTGCAATTTCTACATTTTCTGATGTAACGCTCATGTTTTCTGATCATTATTTTAGGCGATCAACTCTTGTATCCATTTAAAGAGTTTGACTAACCCATTCCTCCTGAACTTACAGAGTGATCTTGCTGATATGATAGAAGGTATAGACCTGGAAGATGACGATGAGGTCTGTAACGGAGAAACTGAACCTGAAAAGAGCCCTGAAAACGAACATTCTGATGTAAGATTTCGGGGGAATTTTTCCTTTTTGTGATATTTTTCGTACTCTTTCAACATTAAAGCTTTGACCTATTATCATAAACTTCTTTACCATGCTACTACAGCATCAAGCTCAAAAGTTCATTTCATTTATCTCAATCTGAATCCTTTCAGTTGTTCGATTCGGGTTATCAGACGATTTATAATACACTGCTACAGCACAGTCAAGATATTGTATCGGATGTTCAGGTAATGATTTAAAGAACTTTAAATAAAGTTGCGATTGCAACGTTTTATCCAAACGTGACGACTTTTCTAGTTCTACGAGAAGTTTTGTGAATCATCAGACCTCAGATTTTGTAACGAGATTCATATCTTTTCTTAGATAATCGTCCACGAGCTAAGACGTATAAATCTCTTGAGAGCCGAACTATGGGCAGGAGTTCTTGGACATCGCTACACTGACATTACGCGGTAAGCTTGAGAGGCCTAGTTTGCTGCCTTGCGGGACCCCACAGTCTTCCCATGCACATTCCCTTTATGCAGTGCGACAAAAAATGTAGAAGTCGTACTTGAGAAGAGCTACGAGTATAAGTAATAATCATCGAAAAAAGTGACTATTATTTAGCTCTGCATTATCGATTAAGTTATGATTTTTTATTCTTGTCAGAAAGTTCAACCAGCTAGCTATTGAAATCAAGCGGGTCAACTCAAATCTTACTTTGTCGAATGAGGAAAAACACAACATTGCAAGTGCTAAGCAACAGGTTTCTTCAAATAGATTTAGCTGATATGTTCTATATCAAATTAAAACTTGAATTATTTTAGTAGAGAGATTTTAAATCAATTTTTTATCGAATCTATTGATCGTTGTGTTTACTTATCACTTTTGTTTGTCTCCAGGCTCTGCTGAAGCCTCTGGTAGTTATGTTAAAGCGGGTGATAAGGATAACAAATCAAGCCGGAGAAACGAAGTATGAGATTGACTTCCAGAACAAATTCGGTGAAAAGATCAATAAAGCCATGGAATACTTAGAGACTTGTGTTGACCTGAAAAATCCTACCAGGTATACTCTAAGTCCTTTAAAAAGTATGAAATTCAACGGTCAATGCAAACACGAAAAACTACGACTGCAGCACATTTGTTTCTTGGTCTTTGTATTCTAAATCATTCACTACAATAGATCCAAATACTAAGAGTGCGAGTTTTATCGCGCCTACTGGAAAACTAGAGATAGTAGCTAAGACTTCACAGAAAGTTCCATTGCTCAGATGTTGGAGCAAGTTTGAAGAGTTACATCACGAGCTCCAGGATTACATCAAGAGTAACCTGATGCACTCTCTCCACGACATTTCACCACGGCTCGCTCAGCTAACCAGACTTAGTACTCCACTACCTGGCACCCATCAAGATTACCGGTAATTAGTCAATTATTACTTCATATCAAGGTACAATTGAGGTTAGGGTATAAGTTAATATTGGAGGTTGAGAAGTATTACAGTGGCCAAAAAGTAGCTATTTAAAAAGTGGATTATATTTTTTGAAAAAACTATATTGTTTTTACACCTCATCCAATTCTTCAGAGCAAGTGGCCATGTTACAATCGAGTCGTTTCACCAAGAAGTACACGTGTTACCTACAAAAACTAAGCCCAAGAAAATTGGAATTCTCGGAAGTGATGGACGAAAGTAAGAACTTGTATTTTCTCATGAAAAAAGATACAATTATTCCAAGTAATCTAAGAGAATACAAAATGTTAGGTTAATGGAAGAGATCATAAGGAAGATAAAAAAGAAAGATGATGAGAAAGAAATGAACAAATAATTTGAAAAAGAAAAACCTATTGAAATCCTTCACTCATTCAGGTACACGTACTTGTTTAAGGGGCTGGAAGATTTGCGTCTTGACGAACGTGTAATGCAGCTGTTGAGCGTATGTAACGTGATGTTCAGCAGTAGCGGTTGTGGGCAATACTCCGTAACTCAGTATAGTGTCACACCTCTCGGTCCTAGATCTGGTAGGTGTTTGTTTGTTTGTTTGTTTGTTTGTTTTTTGTTTGTTTGTTCGTTTGTTTATTTGATCGTTTGTTTTTTGTTTGGTTGTGTTGTTTGCTTTCTGTGTTATTATTTATTCTTTCGTATTTATAATTATTTAGTTTATGTTTCATTTATTTCAAGTTTTCGTTTTCAAACCTAATTCTTCCTATTCAGGATTAATTCAGTGGGTGAGTTCAGGATCCCCCCTCTTCTCTCTTTACAAACGGTGGCAACAACGGGAGACATTAAAGAACAACCCTGACCAACCCCCTGCTGTCCTGAACTGCTCTGAGATATTCCACTCCAAGGTAATGTTTGCCGTGATAAAACGATTCATTTTCACAAAGGCAGGAGTCAGATTACTTACCCGTATATTCTCACGATAAGCACAATTTGTACAGAAAATTGTAATATGCGAGATGGAACCACTAAACTTCCCGCCGTACAGGTGCACGCAGTGATGAGCAAGTTGAATCTTAACGAGAAGTTGCCAAGGTCGGAGTGGCCCCCGGAAGTTTTACTGGAGGTTCTCAAACAGCTCACCTCAGAAACTCCCTCCGATCTCCTTTCCAAAGAACTCTGGTACGGAGTTGATATGTTGCATTTAAAAGTTCAATTTTCATGTTTTTCTGTTCTTATTTGTGATTATATTTCCAACTTTTTAGGTGAAAGACTGAGATCCTAAGATCCGTATAAAGTACATGAATGTAGTAATGATATATTTTCACAGCTGATGACGTCACCAACTTCAGGTGTTCCAGCACGTCCCCCACACACTGGTGGAACACAGTACAACGCTTCACACACTCTTCAGCTGCTATGAGCATTATCGGTTTTGTTATCGGGTTGGGAGACAGACATCTTGATAATATCCTGGTTAGAATAATTAAACATCATCTAGACTTTCTCAGGGTGGAATAATTTAAACACTTTACCGCTGAATGTAAGCTTCAATTATAACATCTTAACATGTGTGACTTATCAAGCGCCAAATGCTGTTACGTGATACAAACCTTGTGACCCTAACATTATAAATTATCATATCTAAAGTACATGCAGATATAACTCTTCCTTCAGGTTGATTTCCAAAAAGGAGACATAGTTCACATTGACTACAACGTGTGTTTCGAGAAAGGTCGAGGACTGCGAGTTCCAGAGAGAGTGCCATGTCGACTTACTTCTAATATCACTCAAGCCTTCGGTCCTGCAGGAGTAGAGGGTACGTCTTAGACCAGAGGCCTTAGTAACCTAACTTCACATTGTATAATTATCTGTTGCCTTGGTAACCTGACTTCACGTTTTATGAATATTTGTTATATTCAAAGATAGTTCCGATGCATATATTTTGGTTTCAAAACCTGGCCTCATAAAAGGTTCTGTGAATGTAATGTAAATTTAGGGTGAATCTGTAATGTAAATGAAATGCAAATCATTAATGTGGACCCCTATGCCTATCTCTAATCCACACCACACAGGTACATTTAGAATAGCGTGTGAGAAGATAATGTCGGTTTTGAGGTCCAACAGGGAAGTAATACTCTCGCTTCTCGACGCTTTTGTGTACGATCCCCTGATCGAGTGGACAAGTGCTAACGACGAGGGTTAGTTAGTAGTTACTTCTCACGTCTCTCTAAAGTCGCTTCTCATTCTATAGTCTGTCTTCTGTATCAGTCTGTCTGTCTGTCTGTCTGTCTGTCTGTCTGTCTGTCTGTCTGTCTGTCTGTCTGTCTGTCTGTCTGTCTGTCTGTCTGTCTGTCTGTCTGTTTAGTAAACAGTGTTGACTAGTTCTTATAAATTTTATCTTTACTATCTTTTATCTCTGCAGGAGTGTTTGCAGAAGTAGTGAAGGATGCTAACAGTGCCAGCCGGAAGGAACTGGAAATGAACTCGCTCTACTCTCTCCTCTCTTGTCGCATTGTTGAGATGAACGTCCCTCTCAAGAACAACAAACTCGCCTTCTTAGGTCCGGTCCATTACTCCATCATGCCTCCCATTGTTAAATTACACATTTTTCCTCATTCCAGGGTGACATTAGCTTCTACAGTCTATACAATTCAATAATCTGGTAACAGTTCTAGCGTCTTAACTAACTTTGCATATTTTCAGGAGCTATGGACGCTACATCCAAATCTTTACACATTTTCTCTGAAGTGCTGTCCAAGTTTTCTCCCCAAGAGATAGCGACCAGTAACATTATAGCTCGACAGAGGTTGCTATGTGATGTAAAGGGAGACCCTGAACACTCACTCTGGCAACTCCAGGAGAGGTGCGTTCTCTCTCTTCATGTCACGTGACTCCTGATATTGCCATATTTGCGGGCATTAGATCATGAATGCAGTGTCTGCTGTGTTGCCTTGTTTAATTCTATGCATTTTAGTGACCTTTAATACAACTGAGATGACGTCACTAAGTAACGCGTGACATTACGTCACTAAGTAACACGTGACATGACGTCACTAAGCAACACGTGACATGACGACTCTGTATAACGCGTGACATGACGTCACTAAATACCGCGTGACATGACGACTCTGTATAACGCGTGACATGACGTCACTTAGTAACTCGTATCATGACGCCACTAAACAACACGTGACATGACGTCACTAAATATTGCGTATCATGACGACTCTGTATAACGCGTGACATGACGTCACTAAACAACACGTGACATGACGTCACTAAGCAACGCGTTACCAGGTACGAAGCACAAGCAGCACACAACTCTTCCCACGCAGCTCTGAACGGGGAGCTGACTACAGCAGCGGATCGGTACAAGACACAGCAGAACAAGTTCAGGGCTATCTTGGAATTTATCGAGGGTTTGTTTTTTTGACATTTTTCTAAATAAGTTTTAGTGACTCATCCGGTTGGTCCCTTTATATCTGATATTTTCATTCGAAACATGCAATAAGACTTGCAATCAAAACAGATTGATACTGTTCAGTTTTATTCGGTCCTAACCTGGTTTTATGCAGTGACGTCACACAACCCCCCAGGTAACGTGCTGGACACGCTGATAACCCGCCTCACCTCAATGTCCCAAGACAGCACCACCTCCCCCTCCTACCTCCCCGCCCTGGACTTCCTCACTACTTCCGGGCAGACCGAGCTCGTCAGTCAGACTGAACAGATAGACGCTGATATCAACTCTTCCCTTGTTGCACGTGAGTCTCTGAAGACATAGCTGAAGCAAAAACTGCGAGGTACCTTCGCTCCTTGATATTTAGGAGAGGCTGCTGAGATGATGGGATTACTGCCGCATTGCACTGTATAGATTTATAACATTTCAAGAAATATGGTTTACAATATATATGTAGCAATGAATCAGATAACATCCACAATTTAGACCCCAGCTTAACATGACTGTTTTCCGTCCAGGTCGAAACGCCACGATCACAGCAGTACGAGCTCTAAAACCCTACGGTTCGATAGTATCCTTCTTCCAACGTCACTTCGTAAACCAGCACCCTGGATCGTTCTGGGCTGACTGGCTGGAGAGGGTTACCCTCCAACCCTCCGCGTTACACTGTGACGATATCTGTGCTCAGTGCGTCATTGCTGCTATGAAGATCAGGTTTGTGCCGAGAGACTCACGTGTTGTTACGCTGTATTGTGTGATTTCACGCTGTATTGTGTGACTTCACACGCTGTATTGAGTGACGTCACGCTATTCATGTTTGTAGTTGTGTAACTTAAGAGCAGCCTTGGTGGTGGCTGAGGGTCGATTTAATACCTTTCTGATCGACCAATAAATTGAAAACTTCTGGCACCAATAAACTGTTTATACGACATTTCACTTGGTCAACCACAGGACGGTTCCAAGTGAGAATTCTCACAAAGTGGAAGAACACATACAAGAACATTCTAACTCTCTTAAGATACGTCTACACAACTGTATAGAACAGCAAGCCAAGGTAAAATGAATAGGAATGTTTTTGATAATGTAACCAGCCAACTTCATATCTTCGTAGATTCCTGTCTTGAAGAAGATTCCGATATTGACGATTGCACCATTCACGTGACAAAGCAACAATTACATGACATATAGCAACAATCACGTCTCAAAGTAATGACGAATTCTCCCTCAGATTCCAGGGACACCCGACCTAGCAGCTTTAGAGACAGTTCTACTGCAGGAAGACAGTGTCTCTGCCACGTGTGCGATTGCTTCAAGTCTCATTGAGATTACAGGTTAGATCACGTGGATACATTACATGTTCCATCATTTTCAAGTTATTAGTGTAGCGGCAAACTATTTATTTATCTGTGCATTTCTTAATTCTGAATAAAATCCTGGTTTTGGCGACTAAATACTTCTGTTTAATCCCAATAACCGTTGTAACCTCTGTAACTGTACTGAAACGTAACTGTACTCTGTAACTGTACAGTAACTGTTGTAACCTTGGTAACTATACAGAAACGTGGGTAACCATGGAAACCAGTGTACACGAATCTTCCGCTAATCTGGGATCTCTCAACACGGTCACCGGACAGTGGTTCCTGGACGAGTTTGTTAGTTCCAGCAAACTTGCTGCTGCTCAGGTGATTATTGTATGTCATGTGGTGTTATGTCATGTGGTGTTGTGATGACGTCACGTGGTGATTCGATGACGTCACGCGACGTGGTGTCGTCAAGATGTCCTGTGGTGTTCCTTATCTTTAAAGCAACATATTTTATCATATCGAATGATATGTTTGGATTTATATTTCATATTTGATAAAAGATTGATTCGTCGCGAACCACCCTTTTTAATTCATATAGACGAATGTTTTTGCATTTTTGTGTTAAAAACCTTTCAGTACAAAGTACATTACGATTATTTAATGCTGAAGACAATTAGAAATGACTTACTTGCCACTTGGAAGGTTTCAAATTTAACGTGCTCTGCGCCGTGTCAGACTTAAAAGATGACCGTAGGTCTGACACAAATTTTAAGTGTTACGATCATCGCCCTTAGAACTATCAAATTATTCATTTTAAAATTTGTTTTGCGAATCATGTCTGCCAACGATCACACGATTTTTTCTGGGAGACTGACCCAAATTTTCTCCTGATCCTGTTTGATAGTCCAAATTAGATTGCTTGCTAATATTTTCAAAACCGCTTATTAGATCTGCAGCAAAGGGCTGAGCCTATAGTTTTTGCAATTTGCCTATCACCAACCTTTAAGATTTCTAATTACTCCCAATTAGAACAAATTTACATGGCTCCAGTTTGAGCCCCATGTTTTCAGGTACACCTTATTCTTCTGATTAGGTTCCAGTTTCCACCCTACTTCGTAGCTTCAAATATGACAAATTCCGATGCGGGTAGAAATTTCAGTTTTTCCTTAATGTGTCACGTCAACACGTCACGTCAGTTTAAGAAATATTCATCCTACTTTTTATCAATTTTTATGTGTAAACAACTTTACCAACACCAAGTTAACCCTCACTATCTTTAAGATCATGTATCTTCTCCAACCTACTCTCCTGTATCTCTATCTCTGTTGCACGTGTCACAACCCCTACCCTGACCCACAATCTAACTATACGGAAAGTTCATCACAAACAGAAACTTTGTGTGAGTGCAATGGAGATGTCTGTACATCTAGCAGTGATTGTGTTGCCACTTCGTGTGAAGACATCATAATGAATTCTGATGATCTGAAGGATCTCATCCTAATTGATGGACATATTGAGAAAGTACATTTAAACTCAGAAAGATACCACAATTTAACAGATCGGAGGAAAAAAGAGGAAGAACAAAGAACACTTATCTGGAATGCCATAACTGTGTTGCTGTACGTTTACTTTCTCTGTTCACCACTGCGTTTATCTGGGAATGCTCGTGATGTCACTGATATCGAAGTTCAGACATTCTGATTGTAAAGTCCTTGAATTTTTACTTGCGAATTGAGATTAAAGAGGACGAAAAGTAGCCGTTTGAATCAGTTGTTTTAGTTGTGACAGTTGAATCTTTTTCGCTTACTTACAATTTCAGATTTTAACATCATTTTAATCATTTTTATGTGTCTGGTAGTTTGCGGAGTCCTGACTCCTGTAGTTAAACTCGAACAGCTGCTGTAACGAAGGAAAGTCTATAAAATCGTTTATCTATGCGGCGAATTTCACGCAAAAAGACATCCACTTTTTTAGTCAGCTAAATAGAATAGTAGAAAATTATAAACTTATACATCAAATAGCAGCCAATATTGCGTTTTGACGGTCATAATGTGTATTTACCCACATCTCAGTTTTCAGTTTTACCCAATATAATATATTGTATTTGAGTTGTTTTTATACATACTGACAAATATTTTTCGCAGTAATCTTATCACTGAAACACGGGGTCACTTGATATTTGAGATTTGCGTGGCACGTTCATCCTAAACTTTACCTGGTACTTCAAGTATTTCTCAATACAACCCTCTTTACCATCCCCCTCGTCCTCTACATCCAAACATTCCTCCATAATGTGGCTGATGTCGTCTATTTTCGGTTTCGAGTGAGATTCCATATCCCTTGTTTTGTCTGATCGTTCTGGAATAGTTGTCATTCTTATAAAAGCGGACGTAAATGAACGACGAGTGCTCACGCCGATTCTTCTTTTCAATTTTGATGCAGGCCCGAAATCTTAGAGACTTTAATGATTATGAACACGTTTATCTGGGACCAGATAGAACCAAAGAGGATCAGCTTGAACATAAGAAACTGGTAGCAGAAATGAAAAAATTGATTGTTAAGGACCCAAGTAAACATTACTTCATTCGCCAGAAAAAGATTTGCACAGCTGATAAGGGATTATCTACCTAAACAATCAATGGGGATTCTGTGAGAAGTTTTGAGTTTGTACATATTGCGTGTGATATTTGCTGTTATGTTTGATGTGTTGATTTCACTTTATATTGTACAAGTATTAATTATGTG
>JH157226.1:108241-129825 GCA_000226015.1 Mnemiopsis leidyi
AGTTTGTACATATTGCGTGTGATATTTGCTGTTATGTTTTTGATGTGTTGATTTTCACTTTATATTGTACAAGTATTAATTATGTGAACAAGGATTAGCTAGCGTACTTTTTTCAGTGTTCTGATATATTCTTGTTTTGTGACAGAAAATGTGCTGCGACTCATATTTTTACTATATTGTTCTAGCCTGTCGTACACACAAAACGCGGCTGTTTTCGGGGGCCGGCGTGAACTGACATATTTTATATTTATCTATAGTTTTTATGTATTTCTTTATCAGTTATATTGCGGTATTTTACCAGCCTCCACCGTGGGGTATTCAATCAATCTGTTCTTTGAACTGGCCTCGGATCGGCTGTGTCTGTCTTCAGACAGAAAGTCATCACGTATCTCATTATCGCCAACTTGGTTATCATCAGAGTCGGTAATTCTGCTAACCTCTTTTAAGTCGTCTAAGTTATCTCCGGCATAAAATTCTTCATTTTCTTCATTTTTATAATTTCTTTCATTATATGATTCCTTGTCTGATTGAACACTGTCTTCATCTTCAGATTCCTCTTTGATGACATCGCTAAACCCTTCTTCCACCTTGTGCGGCAGCACTGCAAACTCCGTCTCCACAACTGACAAAGAAGCAGTAGACATTCTCCTGATAACAGCTGATACCGACGACCTGACCATCTCAGTATTCTCCACAACAGAATTCCTAACACTCCGCTTAAACTCCTTGGAGTATCTCTTAAAGGCTCTAAACCGATAGTAGTATATAACCGGGTTGAGAGCTGCATTTACGGAGACACTGAATATACCAAGAAACAATCTGAAGTACTGGGATGTAAATGTCACTGGTATGATGTGAATGTGGTAGATGATGCTGAGAACCTCGAAACACAAGTACACTGCGAAGGGTACGTTACACACCAGGTACACTAGACAAGTCAGGATTATTGTGTTTGTAGCCCAATTGTTCTTCCTTGTAGCCTGCTGTCTTCCTTTCCGACCTGCCCCTAACAGAGACTGAGACCTACCTGCTTGGCGTAGTGCTCGTACAGTGATCATACAGCTGATTATAGTGGGGATAACGGGGAGGACAGTTGGGATTATCACGCAACAGAGATAGAGAGCAAGGAATCCTGTTGGGTTATGTAAAGGGTTTATGTCACGTGCCACAGCCCAGAGACACGTGACAGAAATATTGTCAAATTCGTAAATTGAGAGGTAGAAATAAGGGAGAGTGGCTATAATGAGTTGCAGAACTGTGTACGCTGTGACTATACCCATCACCACCCCTGTCTTTATCACAACAAAAGGTCGGGTGAGGTGCAAACACCGGGTGATACTAAGTATTGCCACCAAGAAGACAGATAATCTGCTGGTGATGGACCACAGGATCCCCCAAGCCTGACAGACTCCCACATCACCAAAGAGAATCGGAGCTCTTCCTTGCTGGTAGCTCATCGACATGGGTAACATGGCCAAGCTGGTGAAGATATCAGTTGAAGTTATCCACATGTAGAGGCGGTGTGGGGTGTCCACCTGCTGGCTGCTGTAGTACTTCAGGGCGATAGTGTTACCTACACTTCCGAAGAGGAAGCAGATACCGCTTGTTACAAAGAATATGTTGTCTGCAAAGTTGGAGGGAGTGAAGGGTGCCCCGGTGTGTCCCACGGAGTGGTCATGGTGCAGGGAGATGTATGTTATGTTTACTGCCGGGATGTATGTAGAGGTCATAGTTCCGTGGAAGTGTATTCGTCGCGATTCAGTACTCAGTCTCTTTGTTGTTTAGAAGTAATCACCGTTTTGAAGAGCCGCCGAGTGCTGAGAATGGCATAAAATCTAAAAAAGGTGGTTTTCATCAGTTTTAATTTTTTAGACCAATTCTTACAACTTGAACAGTAATTACTGAATAAGAAAGTAAAAACAAGTTAGATGTCAAAAGAAAGATGAGAGAACACAGTTAAGACAAAGCTATAAGACCTGGTAGTTCTTGTCCTGTGTACCTGACTTAAAGTATCATTGTCTCTCAACAATACACAGGCCGATTTGTAAACCATTAACCTTTTACGAGGAAATTAGAGCCTCGAGATTGTGCTGGCCGTTATGTGGTATTTGTTAACCGAATTGTTCTAGGCCATAAATCAGACGTTTTCGTGAACAATGCACGTGACATGACGTCACACTACACGTGACATGACGTTACACTACCCGTGGCATGACGTCACGCTACACGTGGCGTGACGTCACGCTACACGTGTCATGACATGACGTCATACTACCCGTGGCATGACGTCACGCTACACGTGGCGTGACGTCACGCTACACGTGTCATGACACCACACTACACGTGTCATGACGTCACACTACCCGTTGCATGACGTCACGCTACACGTGGCGTGACGTCACACTACACGTGACATTACGTCACCCTCACGTGACTGGTGACATGACGTAAACTATTTAGGTGGACGTTCTACTAAAGCTGAACAAAGACGAACAGTGTGACAAGGTACAACTTGCAGTAAACCAGAACGTCACTTTCATAGAGGACCTGTCCCAGGTAACTTCACTTTTATTGAACTATGGTTTAAGATGGGGTGCACCCCCTTAAGATGAGGTGCACCTCCTCAGGAAAATCTAAATTTTACCTTCATCCAACAGTTTCCTTTTCTGGGGTTTTGGGAGTTCTCCGATTTGTTGTTAAACACAAACTCCGTTTTAATAATGGTTCCCTTAACCTAGGTGTACAACACATACTGTACTATCGTACTACACGAGACTCTAAAAACTCTTCACTCTGGAAACCAACATGTTCTCAGTTCTCTGTACGAGTATATCCAGGTAGTATTCAATTGTTTACTTGACGGTTAGTTACGAGTATATCCAGGTAGTATTCAATTGTTTACTTGACGCCTATTCTTGTCGTATGTATATATTGATAATATCATAATGAATCTTAAAAACATGGTCAATTAACTTCGTTGTAGTTACTGGTTACTAAATGCTTGGTTACATAATCACGTTGCCATGGTAACCAATGTGATACGTAGATCCTGGAGTCGGCTCTACAAGACGGGTTGACGGAGGACGCTGCGGAGGTGTACGCAGCGTTACGAGGAAGTGAAACTTCCGGAGATATCAGAGATAAGATCTCCGATATAAGCGAGAGTGTCAAACATTATCAGGTATGCGACGTGCTTTTTGTGACTCTTGTGACAAATCTTAATGTGTGACTCGGATTTCTAGTTGCGCCACAGCACGTGCTGTTAGGCCAAGTTCCATTACATCACGTGCTGTTACATCACGTGCATTTTCGTCATGTGACACGTTTATCCCAGGAGCGAATAACGACAGAGTTCCACACAAACGACCAAACAAAGACCAACTACAAGGGTTGTCTGCTCATCATGTGTCTGGAGTCTCTGCTGACCAAGACAGTAGAGTCTGTATTGTTGTTAGCTGACGCGCACCGCGCTGTTCTTCACGTGGTGGACGAGAAAACCCCTCTCTTTGAGGAGGTATTGTATTTTTAGTTCCTGGTTGCACGGTAGTTGGTCGAGATCAATAAGTTTGCTTTAACCCGCGGCGGTTAAACTTGGACACATTATTGGAGAAGTCCGAAAGAGAAGGAATTTTTGAGAAATGGTCACAAATTTTTCGCATAATGTGACAGCGATTGAGCAATTGCAACGAAAAGTTAGACAGGCCAATCAGTATCGAGGAACGCTATCACGTGATATAAACGAATTGTGACTCCAGAAAACCTTCTATACGATTCACGTGATAGATCGGTTCTTCAACCCTGATGTTAATCACACTTACCGCAGGTTGGAAAGTCTAGAGAACTGCGGTATCTAGATTTAAACAAGTGGGAAAACAGCGAACTGTATGGACTCCTCTACGTTACTTTACTTCAGGCTATTAACGCTTATCTCCAGGTATTGTTATTCGTTGCCAATGTGACATGCTCAGCTACCTTTGTTTTTGGAGGTCAGTCTGTTTCCATAGGACAATTTGAGAGTATTTCACTACCCAGAACTAAGGCAGTGCCAATAAATTTTGAGAAATGAGGTGTTTTATCATTGAAAATTTGAGACTCTTCCCCACGAATACCGTTCTCTACACTCTACAGCTTGTATTTGCAACTTGTATTGCAACTGATTTAGCTGGTTGAATATATTTGATACCTCTCCAGAGATGTTTCCTGCACGTGCAGCTGTTTGACCGGACTTCCGAGAGTGGCATGAGACGACAAGGGACGGAAGAACTGGTGTGGAGTAGTACTGATTACCTCCTGGATCCTATCAAACAGTTCCTCGGCATGGTCCTCAGAATTGGAGGTTGGTTGTTCACATTTCCAAACAAGTACTGAGTCACGCAATTTGTAGAGAGATTTGTGGTTCTTACCATAGATGCAATCGCGATGAAGTGTTGTCCAGAAATTTACAATCCATCCCGTACCCCCTTGAACCTCTCAATCTTGCAGGTATCGGCTATTACAACAGTCTACTGAGTCACGTGACCTACACTACAATCTCCCCACATCTGGAGAGTAATGACGGTGAACTTACCAGACTCTCTCAACTTCAGTTCCCTTCTCCCAAACCATCTTCTCTTGACGCTCTTAAGTAAGTAAGATAAGTGTGGGCCGATTAACAGTCTTGTTGGAAAAGTTTTCATGAAACCACTTTTGAGACTTCCAATATCTGATCTAGAATCACAAAGTATTTGGATACCATCTTATATATCTCCCGCTTGCTCACAACCACTAACATACCCTCCATCTAGCGGCTGGAAAACAGGGTGGTGTATCGTGGACACAGCACGACGTCTAGCCACCCAAATACGGAGTATCAAGAGCAGTTTACAGCGCTGTCAACTAGAACTCATAGCTTTCCAGTGGCTACACGAAGACAGTAAGAGTACTGTAGGAACTGGAACCGGTAGTACCACTTCACCTCGCTCCGCCTTTATTTCGGACCTCAGTGCCAAGTTGGATGTGTTGAGAGAGTTGGAGTCGACTATCGATGAGAAACAGGAGTCTTACGAGGCAGTGGAGAATAAGATTAGACAGAGGTTTGATGAAATAGATCAAAATTCTTAAATCTTAGTATAACTTCATTGTTCAGATTTGATTATATGTATAAATTTCCTATACCCTGGACTGCAGAGCATATTTACCAAATCTTACACCCAACAAAAACAGTTACTAAAAATAACACCCCGTCCTGTCAGGTTGACATGGGCTGCAGGAGCTAACCCCAGCACTAGGGAGGTGTTGGAGAGGTTTGAAGGAGCAGCCAGTACCCGGAAATCCTCTCTAAACTCGGAGAACAAGTACACGCGTGATGTGATAGAGATGTGTGTGAGTGTTATAGATCTAGAGAAACAGAGGCTGGTTACAGAGGAGCGACAGGAGGAACATGAGGCTCTGCTCACTTTGTTGAGGAAGTTCGCTGAGAGCACTGGTTAGTTACTTTGTTTGTGTGTTTGTTAGTTAGTTTGTGTTTTCGCTTGTCTGTCTGTCTCTTTGTTTGTTTGTTCATCTGTTCGTGTGTCTCCTTGTTGTGCTGCAGATCTGAGTTCACTATGTTCGTTTATCTTGACTGATTTTGCTTGGTTGTATCTATTATCTACTTATTGCAACACTCACCTATGTTACTTTTAGGTATAGTAGAAGAATACTCAAAAGAGCTGGCCGAATCAACACATCTGATACACACTCTAGCTGCGCCAGAAAAAGGAATGTCTCCAGAGTGGATAGAACAGGAGCTGAAATCCTGTTCCAAGCAATTGTCTGCGTCTGTTGGAAAACAGAAACAGATACAAACAGAAGTTAAGAAGTCAGCAGATCTGCTGCTTACGGATGTTGAGAAGACGAAGGAACAAGCGGCGTTGTTCGTAAAGTTGGTGGGAGAAATAGCCGAGCATTTATCTTCTCTTGCTCAGAAGGAAACAGGTAAGTGTTTGGACATATGTCTATTTGAACGGACCTTAAAAGTAACACTTGATCTGGAACCACTTTCATACACACCATGATAAAGTGATATAAAACGGACAGAGCTATCTACTTTTGTATTGGTTTATATACCACTGACACCATGGTGACAAAACTCATCTCTCCAGGTGCTACACACGGGGCTCGCACTCTGCTAAAGTCGCACCAGAAACTGGTGACAGATCTAAAGTTGGTGTTAGCAGGGATCAAGGAGTGTGCGAGCAAGTGTAGGAAGGAGCAGTGTGACTCCTTAAACGTGGAGATGTGGGTCTCTAAAACTCCGGAACTTATTTCAGATCTTATCAATATCAGGTATTTATTTCAGATCTTATCAATATCAGGTATTTATGAATATTTAACTTGGTTGTCAAGCTTAGCTACAAGATTTTTAACCTTTCGGAAATCTCTAATAGGTCTGTTTCGTTAGTTCAACATTAGAAGTAACTTCAAACTTTGTGAAACATTGAATGTAATTAACTATACTTTTCCTTCAGGTCCCTGATTGTGTACATATTCTCACAACTGGACTCGTACGCAGGAGGAGCCCAAACTATCGCTCAACCTCCGTCACTCTTTAATGTGAGCTGAACATTTCAACTCTGCATTTTTGTCACCGATTAAACAGATGCAGGGTATTTTGATACGCCTACCAATCACGTTTCGATCTTTCAATTTGTTATAACATTTTTAATTTACCAACATTTTCACCGTCTGTTTCCCAGATAACTCCTTCGACCAAGACCAAGACTAGGCTGCTAAAGTCTCCGGAGAAGAACCAGTACGCAATGAACGTGTTAAAACGAGTTCAGAGTAAGCTGGAGGGAAGGGATGGTGGAGTCGTCCTGTCTGTTCCTGATCAGGTACTGTGACGTCACACCACGTGACGTGACATCGAATCACGTGCCGTGTCTATAGTAATGCGTGAATTATTCACGCGTTTAAAAGGAAATTGTCTGCGGTAAGCGTTCCTATATGTCACATCGTGCAATGTGAACATCAGTGAGTGGAATTGAAAAACAGATTTTAAAAGTCGCAATAACTTCTAATACCTGAACTCAACAGGTAACGAGTGTGATAAACTCAGCTACATCACAACACAACCTGTCTCTCATGTACGAGGGTTGGACTCCCTGGGTCTGAGGAATCTTATCTGGACATTAACAGTCCGTCTTCTAACGTGAGTAGTTGTTCACTGCTTTGACATCGTGTAAAAATCATTTCGTTAGAGCAGATACGAGGAATAAATTGCAGATTCCTTGTTAGGTACGTATTATGGCTTTCTCATTAAACTGCTTGGACTACATGATTGTGGATATTTTAAGCAAATTGCTGAACCACTTCAGATTTACAACAAGAGAGATCAACATGGAGTCCAACTGTAGGAATGATTCCTCCCTGACGCCTTGTCAGTCTGATAACGTCACGTGATCGTGATGACGTCACGTGAGAGATCACGTAGCAGGGATCCTTGCTGGTTTGAAGGTACCAGCTAATATTGACGGAGCTTAAACACCGCGCGCTCCCGCGTGTCTTCAAGACTCGCAGAGAAAGAAGTCTGCGAGAGATGTAAATAAGTAATGAGTAGTCTTGCGGGTATAACGTGACTATGAAATAAGTGATGTCACGCTAATCTGGCGTGACGTCACGTGTCTTC
This sequence comes from Mnemiopsis leidyi, assembly GCA_000226015.1. Taxonomy (NCBI): domain Eukaryota; kingdom Metazoa; phylum Ctenophora; class Tentaculata; order Lobata; family Bolinopsidae; genus Mnemiopsis; species Mnemiopsis leidyi. Next base: position 115,890 of record JH157226.1, read on the forward strand.
GATATGGTCACGTCTTAGCCCGCCAAATGAGTGAGAATAGTGTGAACGTATAATGACTATATCTACAAAGATCGAAGTATTTTTAATCTTAAGTACAGAAGTAAAGAGCTCAAAGACTCGACCCAGTGCGTTATGTATAATTGTGTTGTAGACGTGATTTTGGTGATGCATGTAAAGTTGCTAAGGCGGCTGCTGAACACGTTGTTATCGTTTTGTCACGCTATAAAATATCACGCGTTGTGTTGTAATATCACGCGTTGTGTTGTAATATCACGCGTTGCGTTTTAGGAGTGTTATTGACTGTGCACGTGGAGCTGTGATTGTCTGCGGCTGTGTTAAAATATCAAAAAGCATTTGTTAAATTTTGTTAGGGTTCGCCGGAGACACGCGATGATTCATGACAATAATTTAATCTGCCTAGTGCCTACATCATCCTTTTTTAATGTTCACACTTCGCGGCCTTTCCTAACCTCTTATCATGGTTTTTGCATGATAATTTTTGATCTTGATCTTTTGATCCTTTAATTGAAAAAAATTCCATCGATTAACTCATTATTTGAGCTCCTGTATTGCAGTTAGAGATTTTAGTGGCATCGAAAAAGTTTAAAAACCTCTTCCATATGATCAGCCGTCTGTTCTTAAAATTACTGTTTTGAATATTGACTTTGAAGAGCTTACTTCTAACTTTACCATCTAATCACTGCAAGTACCGATGCAAACTTATGTACTGTGGTTAAATACATTATATTTGTCAACACGATACTTATTAACACCTAAAAAGCTCTTCAAAGTACATTTAGAGTCGTAGAGGCCTTAAGTCAGTTTCCTATAAAAGAGTTATGGTGATAACGGTTAATCAAATCAGTTTCCTATACTTAGTGTTATCAGTAGTCAATGACTTAACACGGTTTATGGTGATAACGCCATAACGGTTCATCAAATCAGTTTGCTATACTTAGCGTTATGGTGATAACAATTTCATCCTGGCCCTGATAGTAGAATTACAAATATAATTTCAAAAAAATCCTCTCAGACAGTAAAGATGTAAACACGATGTTCCTTATAAAATTTGGACTTAAAAGTTAAAGAACTAAGTGAACCTTGGCACTGAATCATGAACTGAACTATCACTATCAGGCAAAAATGAGGAAACAGTCTTTCGGCTCCTGTAATAGTTTTTTGTTACTCAGGTTACCAGTAACAGGTTACTCAGGTTACCAGTAACAGGTTACTCAGGTAACCAGTAACAGGTTACTCAGGTAACCAGTAACAGGTTACTCAGGTAACCAGTAACAGGTTACTCAGGTAACCAGTAACTGGTAACCAGTAACAGGTTACTCAGGTTACCAGTAACAGGTTACCTCAGTAACAACATCCACCAGACTGCTAGCTACTGAAATTATTCCGATTGTCCGATTAGTTTATTCAATAGAAACAAGTTTTGGGTTTTGGTCAATTTATTTATTCAATAGAAATATTATCTTTTTGAAGAGAGAATTAGCTGCAAAATTAGCTGATTAAATTATTGTGTTGCCTCGTCTATTTAAGATCTCTGAAAGTCTTTCATCGTGGGACGATTATTAGAAAAATATTCTAAGAGAACGTACACCTTATTAAACTTTTTATCTGTTGACAGTGCTATCCCCATATATTATTTATATTCGAGAAGTGCGCGGCTAAGTCCTACCTCTTACGAATAGTAATACGCGGCATGACGATTTTTAAATGCAACACGACGCAGCGTATTGTGTGCGCTGTACGCCACAATTTTATTTCTATTGCTTATCCAGCTGCACGCCGTGTATTTTTCAAATATTATGTTGGGACAGCGGGGATAGTACAAGCACAGTCTTTGAAATGAAAACTACGGTCCTGGTCGGTATTACTATTAGTATCATTGTGGATAGTCTAAAATTGTTTGTATCTCAATCTTTGACTTTATTACCTGAGCGCGAGCATTTTTTACTCCTCGGTCTTCCCAAGTAGTACTATTCTTTTGTTTTTTGTCTGTCAACGTGTGCGATACTGTGACTATCTGGTTTCTCTTGTAATTGCTAGCAGCTGATTTTATGGGTGTATATTTTGTGTTAAATTTACTATCGGAAAATCGTTTAAAAAAGTGAAAAGACTAAAACTAAAAGCGGTATTGGTGTTCCACTTCAGGAACAATGAATTATGTCAATGTGTGCATGTCTAACTTTAAAACATAAAAAAGCGGGAAGTATTTGAAAAGATTTTATATTCACAGAAAAATGATGCTGGACGAATACAAATGACTTCAAATCTTTGTTTTCTACATTTATACAGATTTTCTGAAAATTCGTTGAGTGATACTGATATCATTATCCTTTCCCGAGGGAAGAAGAAGCATAAAAAATAACAAGATAGAAAATATATTATAAAGTTAAATATAGAAAGGTAAAAGCTATTCCTATTCATCAATGTATGATCATTAAAAATGAATATTTATATAGATAAGGATTTTTGTCACATCACCATGGGCATGATAGCCATCACTGTCCGAATACAAATATTTTTTGTCTAGAAAATATAATTATTCATTGATTTATAGAAATAGTGTTAATGTTATGTCAATTGAAATTGTAAACTTAGTCTTCCGTTTTATCTTGATTTCCCGCCAAGATTTCTGCTTTTATTGTTCCCGTCGAAGCTGCGCCTGGCATCATGTTCAGGAGAGCATCATGTTCAGGATAGCATCAACTTCAAGTGCGCAGCTAACAACTTGTTAACTGACAGTGGCACTGACAACAACTACAGCTACAAGTAAAAGGATCGGACCTAAAAGAAATTTAGAATGAGAGTTCGAATGAGGGTCGGACAATGTCAGACAACAGCAGCGAAGCTAGCCTCCCGTCATATTTATTCTGATTTCGCTTCGAATGAAGGTCGGACAAAGTCAGACAAAATGACTAGATTATATCCGTCGTTGCCTTGCGTTGCGGCCCATTTTCAACGGGGCGGCAGCAGGTCAGACAACGTCTGACAAATCCGTCGCTATCGTTCAGCTTTAGCTGCGTGTTAACGGGCGATGCGCCGCGTGTCTAGAATTTCTTTGAAACGTCGCCAGGCCAGAAATTGCTTGACGAGATTATATCCGTCTAACGTTCTATGTTCTAACGAAACTCGTTCAGCTTTAGCTGCGTGAGTCGGGTATCACCGCGACAAGAAATTGCTACAAGTCACAACGTGAGACAAGCCAGAAATACGTAAAAGCGCGTGATGGCCGCGACAGTAGGTTATCAACCTACAAGATTTTGTCCGACCCTCATTCGAAGCGAATTTAAAATGTTCATGTCGGAACACGGAAGGGTGCGCGCTGCCGTACAAGACACAAAAGCATTAGCAAGACATAAATTCTACTTCTAGCGTTCTACTTCTACGTTGTACGTCTAACGGAACGGTGCCACATGCTGTTGCTACACAGACACTGTACACGTTGCATAGCCCTGCTGCCGCGAAGCGGCATCCTCCGGCGTGCGAGACAAAGATGCTGCATTCTCACCAAAAAGCAGTAAATTGCTGCGAGTGCGCTTGTCGCGGTGATACCCGACTTGCAGCTTGCTGCTCTCCTGGCGAGGCGTTCCGTTTGTACAGCAGCGCGCACCCTCCCGTCATTTTACTATCCGTCATTCTACGCTTCGAATGAGGGTCGGACAAAGTCAGACAACGTTTCGTTAGACGGATATCATCTCGTCAACGAGAGCGCGCGTGAGTCTTACTGCTTACGATGCGGCAGCAGGCCTGACACCGTCAGGCAAGTATAACAAGTATAAGTAACTGTCGCACGATGGAGATCAAAATTGTAAATTGTAAAACAAATCAAAGACAATTCTCGGTTTTACCATTTAAAGGATTTGATACGATACCTGGTTCATACTTTATTCCAACAACATGACACACAACAATCATAATTTACAATGGAATGTAGTCACGAACTTCCATGCGAAAGAATTGGTAAAATTAAAGCAGAAAGTTATGCAGGTTATAATTTACCACGGGCCTTGTTTACATATAATCTTCTTCTTAAGTGCTGCGATGGAAAATATATATCGTGCGAAAGTGTAAAATGGTACGAGAGCTTAAAAATAACATTAAGTTTAAAGCTAAATTCTTTGGTTAATCCCCTAAAGGAATCAATGCTATGCCCCAGGCATGACATACCTAGTTGGTTTCATTTAAGCATTTTGAATTTGAGCAAAAGATTAATAATACTATCAAATGGGTAAATGTAATAACTTAATCTAAACATTTTAAAAATTTAAACGATAAAAAACTTGGTGTACCAGAGTTTAATTGCATAAAACTTAATGGAAACGAGTTGATACTCAAAGTTTAGATGAGGTAATCAAAACAGATGCAGATAAACCTGCCGCAGGCCAGAAGCCAACAAAAGAGGAATTTTTCTTAATCTCAATGCTATTGTTTTTGGAAGAGGGAGAAGAACTAAAATCAACTGATTACATTTATAGCGGGAACTTGATTGATATAGTTGAAACCCCAATAGGTACCACAAAGTGCGTTCTATGCAATGTATACAAATTTACTGACGCTAATTTTACTAACATTCCTTTTTCTAGCGGCTGGCAGCGACAATTTGGTATCCACAAGTTTTATCTGATCGAAAGAAAAATCAAGACAACAATATGTACAAATCTCAATATCAAGTCCTATGGCTCAAAACCAGGCTTCAAGTCCAATTTGAGAAAATCAATCCAGCAGTCACCAGAATGGGACTAGGTTAAAATTGGGATAAAACTTTACAGGTTGGCGTGCCCCTCCTTATTAGTCCAAGTAAAAAACCTACACCCTTTCAGATACATTGCTTCACATTCTTGAGATGCGATCTTTATTAAGTTGAGACGTGTTGATGTCAAGAGGAGTTGAAACAGTTTCTTTCTCCTGCAAATATTTTATCTTTTAAGAATCAATTGATATATTTTCAGATATATTTTTATTAATACATGAAATTAACGCCATTTTTGCACAATGACCGTTGGTCAAATCTTAAAACCCCAAAAAACTTAATTTACGAACCCAAATTGTTTTCAGGAGACTTTACAGGAAGACTGGTCTTGAAGAAGTTTCGGTTTTTCTATTACCGATCGGAATTCAGCTTCTTCCTCCATTGATATAGTGTTGATATCGTCACGTATCCTAAATAAATAAGAAGTCAAGTAAGTAATTAAGTAACTAATTAAGTAAGTAACTTAGGAAGTAAGTGAGTGAGTGAGTGAGTGAGTGAGTGAGTAAGTAAGTAAGTAAGTAAGTAAGTAAGTAAGTAAGTAAGTAAGTAAGTAAGTAAGTAAGTAAGTAAGTAAGTAAGTAAGTAAGTAAGTAAGTAAGTAAGTAAGTAAGTAAGTAAGTAAGTAAGTAAGTAAGTAAGTAAGTAAGTAAGTAAGTAAGTAAGTAAGTAAGTAAACTTACCTTAACAACATTTCTCTCTTTTTCAAGATTTCTCGATACTCCTCCTCCAATTGCTCCTCTCTTTCAACATCATGAACTGTCTTGTTGGTATCTGAAACAGGAACAATATCATATATAAGGCTTCTTCAAGTGTAAAGATATCACACCTCCAATAGTTACCAAACAACTTAATAATGATACCGCTTTGGATTACTTATAACACCTTCTCTAAACCCAAAATTAAGTTAAGACTGATTACCCATTGACGGCGCTTCGAAATAAATTGATACTAGCTCATCAGACGAAATCCCTGGCAAATCCAAAAAAGCAGTAAATTCCCGGTAAATTTAATCAAGGAACAAGAACCCCAACACTAACCTCGCATGTTCTGATATTTCCTCATCTCTTTAAGTACGACACAACACCGCTCCTCTAAATCCTCCTCGTTCTGGAGCGAGTTGAGGTCGTCTTGTTTTCTAACGAGGGTGTTTCGTTCGTGGACCAGGTGTAACCACGACTTCAACAGTTTTTGTTCCAGCTCCTGAGAGAAGAGAGAACGTGTAATTAATATTTCCGACTTCAACAGTTTTTGTTCCAGCTCCTGAGAGAAGAGAGAACGTGTAATTAATATTTCCGACTTCAACAGTTTTTGTTCCAGCTCCTGAGAGGAGAGAGAACGTGTAATTAATATTTCCGACTATGAACAGGTTGAACAATTGTCACCTATTCAATAAAGATCAATAATATCTTAAATTCCGGGAAAAAGTATGGACAGGGCGAAATTCTTCAACGCTATTCGAGACAACGATCAAGTCATATTGGCCAAGCTACAAACAATACAATATTATACTTTGTACTAACATGATTCTGAGAGTCCATAGCAACTCTGAGTTCCTTCTCTAAAACCTTAGCTCGCTTATCCAACTTGGCGTTGTGGTGTGTGATTCTAGCGTGACACTCACTCATATAGTCACGTACGTCTTGTAGATCCTAGAGAAGAGTTAAGATAGAGTTTTGCAGAGTGGCGTGTAAAGCTGTCTCATGATATAAGTCATATATTTAAAAGTATCAAAGCTGCTTATCAGTGACAAAACCTTGAACAAAATACTGGTGTCTCGTGAGATTAATCTGCTTTTCTGTAGCTGAAAATTTAGCACAAAATCTAAATTTTAAAATTCTACCCCTAATTCCAACTCATCCGAATTCTTACAACACCTGCTTGTCGAGAGTGCTCTGATTTAGTGGTTCAGCCACAACCTCCTCCTCAGCCAGACTATCCTCGTCCTCTTCCCCGGGGGGTCCCATCATCAGGGCTAGCGGCTCAGGGGCGGGTGGAGGAGGCGGCTCAGAGTTGATCGAGCTCACTGAACTTCCTGTGATGAGTTAGAATCACGTGACTGTATCCTTGCTGTCTCGTGTTGTCAAGGTTACATGTGTTTGGTCACGTGCCATGTTTGATGTCATGTGTTACAAATGGTGCTGTTTAAAATTTCGTTATCTTTATAAGACATATGGTCGGTTAAGGCACTGATGTCTATCGGATTATACTTGAAAATTGCTAAGACAATTTGAAAGAGCAAAAGCGTTTAGGTCCGATCTCATCAACGGCCAGTATTGTCATGTTATGTTTTTTTCAGAACACATTATGGCTAAGTAAAGGCAAAAAGCCTCGTCAGATGCTAAAAAAATTCTACAGAAAAATACATTTACCTCTGACACAAGAGCGAAACATAGAAGGATACAGAACTATATAGAGTACTTTCCAGCGGACTAAAAGCACTATTTAGCGGACTACAAGTACCTTCTAGTGGGCAACAAGCACTTTCCAGCGGACTACAAGCAACTTCTAGCGGACTAAAACTAATACCATCAGTATAGTACAAGTGAGACTTGTGGGCTGTGTAATGACAGTTCTTAAAGAACTCTCAAAACGGCATGCTAGTAACTGGAGGCTTCTAAACGCAATACAAAATACACGAAATTTACAAAAGGGAATTGTACGATTGTCGAGCTTGTAATACATCGCCAGCAGCTGCATATATTATCAACATCCTTCCTCTGTTCCTAATGGCTAAGGTTAAACACGTGACTGAAATGCTGGCTTCTCATTGGCTAAAGTACCCGAACCGTGTAAAGCTGGTCACCTACAAATGTGCGGGTTAGGAGTAAGCTGATTGGATGGTTATTGTCACGTGCTGTGTAGATAAGTGACAGTGTACTTCAACACTCGATAAGTATAACACGACAACTCTGTACAACTTAACTTATAGGTGATCTCGAGCGCTAGACTAATGGGTTTTGTAAAACTCTGCATTTTACATTGAGGAGAGTTGATATACCTTCAGTAAGTTATTAGTAAGAGGTGATTATATAATTTACTGAGATAAATTTAACTTACAAAACCCTTCATGACTACGCAGCGTTAGTCACTGCCTAGTCTAAAAGTATTGAAGTTCATCAAATGGAAGACTTAGTAACTCAATCCCATTTTTAAAATAAATGACACAATGACTTTAGAACAATAACCAGCGGACAACAAATATTGACTGCAAACCCAACATAAAATTTAGTGATAAGCGAGTTTCTCTAAACTTACCAAAATCTTTATTGTTAGAAAGATTGATGGGTTCTTTAGATTCATGAGCTGGATCATCCTCTATCGGCGACTCAGCTCGCGCAGCACCCGCTACTTCCGTCGTCGTGGTTTCCTCAGCAGAAGTTTCAGCCTCCGTTTTGGGGGAAAAGGACGAGATAAGTTCAGATAAGGATTGTATTTCACTGCCAGTAGGTTTACGTGGTCGAGCAGGTGCGGGGGTAGCTTTAATTTCCTGAGGTGCGGGTACAACCACCTCAGGTTCAACCGTAACATCTTCAACTTGTTCAACAGGTTCGGGAGACGTCCCCTCAGGGGTGGTGACAACTAGAGGAACCTGCGGTAAGACAACCTCCCCGGGGGATTGTAATCCTTCATCCTCCTCCTTTTCTAGGTCACACTCTAACTCCAGCATAACGGGAACAAATGGCGGCGTCTCAACAGGAACCTCCACCAGCGGCGAAACTGCGGGATCTTCAGGAGCTGCAATCACTTCGTCTATCTCAGTTTCTGGGGGCTGTTCGACAGCAACTTCAGCAGTTACTGTGACATCCTCAACTACAGTTTCTGTCACAGCATCGTCACGAACAGTTTCCGGAGACTCAGGTGGTGTCTCTTGTGCTATGATAACCTCGTCCAGGGATATTACCGGTTTAGGAGCTGTTATCTCAATCTCCTGTACTGGTTTGAAGACAACTTCCTCAGGTTGAAGTTCGGGAAGTGATGGAGCACCGTCTGACTTGGAGGAAGATCTTGATTTTACACTTTCCTGTGAGCTCGATCTCAACAGAGCTATCTTCTCTCGACTTAGCGCAGGTTTTGGTAAAACAGGAGGTTTGGGTTTGTTATCCTGATCTTCAGATATGGCGGGAGGAGGGAGAGCCGACATGAGTTTCTCTCTGGCACTGTGCAGACCGCGGATCTTGTCACGGAGAGACGAGGCCCGGGTAGATCTAGGTGGTGTTGTGGGAGGGGTAGGTTGGAGCGGGGCAGGCTCAGCTGGAGGTGGGGCAGGGACCTCTTCGACTGGGGAGGGTTCTCGTGGTGGGGGAGGGGAGGGGGGTTTCACTGCTGCAGGCTGAGGTTTGAAGAGGAAGTTGGAGTTGAGTTGACTCTCCAGCTCCGCGATTTCTGCCTCTATATCTGATTCAATGTGCTTCAAAGCGGACTCCTCTTCTGGAGCTTTGGGAGGATCTTCTGACTTGGATACAGGTTCAGCAGGTTCCTCAAGCGAGAACTTCATCTTGATCAGCTCATCGAAATCAGACTTCATGTCATCCACAACAGGTTCGTAAGTTCTGAAGGTTCTTCCTCTACAGCAGGTTGTTGGGAGATGACTTCTTTTACTGGCTCGTCTTCTCCAGAAAGGATAGCTTCTCTAAAGGCAGCTGCCTCGTCTTTACTTTCATTGAGTTTTATAGCAAGTGTACTGGGGTCTACTGTAGGTTCTTCTGATGATATACCTGGGTTTGGGGAAGGTTAGAACTTTGTTGTGGTACTGACTTACGATGACTTACAGACTAATACAGAGAAAACTGGGTTATTAATGAATTGGAAAAAAACAAACTACAAAAGAAGTTGAAATGACTCACCTGAAATCCTGATGCTAGTCGGCGACTGGATCACTTCTCTTTCCAAAGACTGCAAAATGGCATCGGCAGAATTCTCGGACGTTACTGATGCCTTCTCGCTCTGAAGTTATCGAAGTCAATGAAAGGTGCAGTATTGCCAAATAATCGCAATTCATTACAAAAAGGACATGTGATAAACGGCTGTAAAACACAATCACATACCATTACAGATAGCCTGCTATCACTACCCGACATCTCTGTATCCTGGTTGCCCTGCGAGGTAGCCATGATTTCAGAGTACAACTGTGATCCTGCCATAAGATCCAGGGACCGTTGTGAGCCAGGAGCGGAGCCTACCAACGCGTCTATAACCTCCTGGTCCGCCACTTCCGGCTCCTGATATGCTACTTCCGGCACATTTTTCTGTACTTCAAATTCCGGCTCCTGTCGGACTTCACCGTTCTGAGTGGCTTGTCGGGATACTGTTGGAATATTCTAGTTAAGTTAGTCGAATTGTCGGGATACTGTTGGAATATTCTAGTTAAGTTAGTTGAATTGTCGGGATACTGTTGGAATATTCTTGTTAAGTTAGTTGAATATTATTAGGAATGTTGACGAACCAGTATTTCAATTATGAAAAACTAATTCACAGATAAAGTTGATCATATCACGGGACTGGGAATTGGGATTGACCGATGACAAGTTAGGTTCGGTCAATCAATATCGTGCAACGTGTTCAGAACAGTTCGTGACACCTCCATCTATAAGTTGAAGAGGACGTTTAAACAAACCAGCTGGGGACTGCCGCTGGAACTCCTTCATCAACTCATCTGGGTCTAGTCCTGATGACGACACGAACACGTCAGCTTCAAACGATGACGTAACGTTACACTTGACCTGAAAATGATGACGTAACGTTACACTTGACCTGAAAACGATGACGTCACAGTACGGTTACAGATAACGGAACACGTTTCCCTTGACCTGAGAGTGATAGGACAGCTTTAAACTGTTTCTAACACAATCACCACGTGAAGTTAAGTATAGGCTGAATTTAGATATTGACTAAGAACGGTTTAATCAGGACAATGTCGGTTGCTACTTGCCATTTATCTGAAACCGACCAACACAATTGTTTAACCTAACACTTAACAGTTTAGTTGACTGGGAGTTGTAACATTTAACAATGCAACTCAAAAAAACAATGAAACCGAAAAAACTTGTCCCGGAAACGTTTGGTTTTATTGGATAGCCAGTATTAGAACCCCTTAAACTGTTTTCCGATAGTACCGAGATTCATATATTAAATAGTTTTTAACGCTGGTTTTTTACTTCAAATGTAACCAGTTAATACAGATAATCAACCACTGAACGCCTTGTAAACAACTGGTGAATTGTGCGAACTCCAGGAACAACAATAATAATGATAATTGAATCAATTAAAATTCCTTCAAGAACTTCAAGAACGTTGGAATAAACGATTGCACGTGAAAATGGAGAATAGATAGATAGATATGAAATTTTGAAAACAATTTAGGTCTTCAAAAACACTTACGAGATGAACTCAAAAGTAACACCAACCCATTAAACTAAAAAGTAAGACTAAACAATTAAACTTAAAAGTATGTGGTTTCAAGTGGGGAGGGGGCCTTTTTCAGGTCCTCGTTTCGAGCAAGCTCGACTCCCAGAGGTGTGCACTGATTGTTAACGGGTGTGTTATGTTGTGGGTGGGCCGAAGGATCAACCAAGCTACATGATGTGTACGGAGCAGATATTTGAACGGACACGATTTCCACTGATAGTCAATTCAGAAAATTCATGGACTGGCACCGTGCCGAGTCGGGTATAATCCGACAACCTCTGCATTGTCTAGATGAGTGCTCTACCAATTGAGCTACCGGCCCTATTAAACTTAAAAGTAACACTAACCAATTAAAAATTAATAAGTTACACCATCCAATTGAAAATAAATAATTTGAACTTACCAAACGAGTAAATGAGTAAATGTGAAACTGCCTGTGACGCGGATGTGAAATAATATGGGACATAGATAGTAAAGGGGACTTGAAATCATAAAACCCAGAAGCGTGACTTTGTTGTGCTTGTCGGCGCTCATGATCGGTCCTTAACAAGTTTGCGCACTTCCGCCGACTATAGAGACGGCATTTCTAGGTACGTGTTCGGTGTCTCAAATTTTAAACCTCATTTCTCTAAATGTATGGGTCCGGCCTTTGTTTTTGGAGGTCGATCTATGTGTATATTTCACCATGTGAGAGTATTTATGAGGCCAATCAATTTTGAGAATTCTGGTTCAAATCTTCGAAAACTTGCGACACCTCCTCAGAAATACCGTTCTCCTTAATTCGTGATAGATTTTCAGCTCACAATAACCAGCTAGTTGAGATATTTATTAAACCATTAAGGCCCCATATACTGAAAATATTTTTTTCCACATTTTATTCTATACGTTCCATTATTCGCGATTCGTTTTACAATTTTAGTGTCTGAGTCTCACAATGGACCTTTTTTATCACAGGACCAACGAGAATTAGATTAGGGATTATCATGAAGAGAACCGCGAAAAAAATTTAGTTGGACTAGAAAATGGCACGTGGTAATTAAAAAAGAAAAAAAAGAGAAAAAAATGACGTGTTAAGATATTAATTACCGTTAGATAAAGGTCAAGACAAATCACGTGACACATTTCAATTAGCCGGTTATTATTTTCTCCCGGACCACTTGCACGTGTCCTGATCTATTGAGGTTTTTACCGCCCGACTTATGTTCTATATAGTTAAGGCACCTGTGCACACGTGGACAAATAATGGAATTTAAACAAAACCTCTGAACACAGAGGAAGAGAGACCGTATAAAACCAAGGTAAATTTTTCAAGATTTAATTTCTTGATCGCATTTAATTCATCAGGATTCCAAAGATAAAGATGAAACTTTTGGCATTAACAACTCTCCTTGGCGTCATCACCATGACAACAGCGCTGGAGTGCTATAGCGGACACAGCCATGAGCACAATTACGAACGTAACATTACGACCTGTGACGAAGGAATGGATTCGTGTTTCTCTGCATCCGGCTACATCCCGGAAGTTGAGTCATACATGGTTTTCTGGGGCTGTGGCCATTGCGACATGCTCGATGATAACTTAGTTGCAGACGAGATTCATTGTTTCAGCTGTTATGATGACTATTGTAACGAGGAAGCTAGCGGAGCAGGAAGCCTGGTTCTCTCTACCCTCTTACTGGCCCTACCTGCATTTCTTCACTAAACCTACATTCCTGCATTTCTTCTTCACTAAACCAACATAAGGCAAAGAAGAGGATTGATGGAAGATTTCATTGAATTAGATAATTAGTTTGACATCCTTGAAACATAGCTTCAGTTCATTGTCTTCTGTTGTAGTTGAAACAAACTTTGTGAAGTTGCAAAAAAAACCGAAAAATAACCCGAAAAAAAACCTGTTCCAGGTTTTTGTTTGAAAACGTTGATTTATTGTCATTTTGTTGCCCAAAAAGTAATCAGAGAAATTTTTTTGTTGCAATCTTTAGACAAACTGACAAATTTGAAAACACGTTAAAGCGAACAAAAACGTACGAACGAAAAAACGACGTGATAAAATATAAATGAACTTAGACGTAACGCTGAGTCATTTCAATATGTAAATTGTGTTTTGAATGATAGAAAATCTAAAAAATTGACCAAAAACAACTATTAAGGCAACAAAAATCTTAGGCGGTGACAAAACAGGGATAAATAGGCAGTTACGTTTAAATATTGCATGGCACCAAATTAACTTAAACGTAACACGTTACACGTACCGAATGAACTTAAACGTAAGACGCGCCTTATTAACTAAAACGTAACACTTACCAAAAAAACTAAAACATAACACTTACCAAATAAACTAAAAAGCAACAAGTACCAAATAAACTAAAACATAATACTCACCAAATAAACTAAAAAAGCAACAAGTACCAAATAAGCTAAAACGTAACAAGTACCAAATAAACTATAACGTAACACTTACCAAGTGAGTAGGACTGTCCGTTATAATGCCGGAACTCCCTGTCACGGAGCCCTGCTCGTCCTGCCCGGCCGAGAGAGGTTCTGTAGGGGCGGGCAGGGGGAGGAGGGGGCGGCAGGGGAGGAGGGGGCGGGCAGCGGGTGCGGGTGTTGTTACTGTAAAGTTAGAGTTGCTGGTAGGGAGCTCCGATACTGGGGGGGAAACGACACTGTTAAAGAAGGTCCCAAGGTGGGGGGGGGGGGTTATATCGTTATACCTAGCTAGGGGAGGGGGGGGGGGTAACATAGCATAGTTGTAGCTAGCTAGTA
>JH157226.1:150467-164267 GCA_000226015.1 Mnemiopsis leidyi
AATGATCTGAGTTTTAGAGTCGTTCATTGCTAGATAGAAGTCAGCCATCCATGCTTTTGTAACATCAAAACAGGATTGAAGTTGAGTTGACAACACTAAGTCCTTGCTCTTGGGGTTTGAATGTCTTCATTATCTGGTGGTCATCAGCATAGCCTTGTATACTAAATCCACATGGGATAAACCACTATACTATTTCTAAAGGCGGGATCGTTGTAATTGTAATTGTAATTAGAACATTTTGCATCACAATATAATTTCAGACTAAATAATTTATCAATATAAGAAGCTGCTCATGTGATGCAGGGTGCATCATTCAGATGATAAGCTCTTTGTATGGTCAAAATAAAAGATAAGACTTTTGGGATTTCAGTAAAAAAACATTCAGTGGCGTTACGTTGTAGCTGTTGCCAATATGGCGCCCCTCGATGGTATAAAGGCGCCCCCAAGACCCACCCCTGGTATAAGGGCCTACTGGGAGAGATTTTTGTAAATATGTCCGAAAAATCTAAATAAATAGTGAGGTTATTAAATTAAATAAGCGATTTTGCTTGGCACGCAGTTAATCTTGCAATTTGGCGCCCCTTATGAGGACGCCCCTGGCGTAGCCGGAGCTGCCGGGGCATCGTTATGCCCCTGAAAACATTAGCTTAATCATTTTGAACTTGAATCAGTTAAACACAAGTTCTGTCATCTGCTATCATATATATGTCTCATATGCAGAAAATTACGATAAATTGGGCAATCAATTTGTATTAACATGGAAACAATCTCTCCATCGAATATATACATGACTTTATATGTATATATTTTACTAAAAACCTCTTATACCCCTTCAAGCCCTATTGATTGTTCAATTCACCTACAATTTTAAGAATGTTAATTGATTTACATGTGAATAAAGAAATGAAAATATAAATGTTGATTGGATGCAAAATGAAATGTGTTGTTTAGGTACATGATGAGATACATGTACTTTTACCAAATTGTAAAAGCCCAAATAGAGGAAGAATAAAAAATTGACTGTTATGTTATTGACTTTCAAGGAGGACCTGAGGACGAGACTATGACAATTAACATCTTAATGCGACATCCCCAACCGGTTTTCGATTAATCAACTCGATCTGCGTTTCAATATTGAACTTTTCATTTGCCTGGGGACCTCAGTCTTTGTTGAGAGAGCCACGTAACCCCCGGTAACTTTTTATTAGATACATGACACAAGTGATATGGCAAAATTGCTAGCTAGGCTTGTTGTAAGATGTAAGAGTTAAACTTTTTGTCTGAATTTTCCTATTACTAAATTTTAGGACTAACTGAAATGAACTTAAAACACACAATTTTCTAAATTCTGGTATCAAAGTGCGCGTGCAAAATTTGAAGGATGAAATTTGGCAAAATCTAGTTTCATCAAGACCCAACATAACCTTGCTGTCCAGTTGCAAAGCCATGTATGCTGACGCTGATGCACATATCGTTCTCATAATGCATCTATCCCCAGGAACTCCTTCCCAGCTATATCGTAACTTCAAAAGTAAGTGGAATAAAGAGGTCCGGTTTGTTGCAAAATGACCGTTTTCTAAATTAATCGTTGCCTCCCCCAGGAGGCAATTTGAAGACCTTTTACAACAAAAGTTATTTTGAAAAAACTGATTTTGACTACTTTTCGGCAACCCTAGAAAAATAACTTTAACTAGGAGCGTGCACGTGATTCAACTAACCAATCACGGAGCGCGCATAGCGCTTGGTCCTAGAAAAAAATCACAGGTAGTCAGACGCAATAGCCAGTAACGTTTTCTGGGTCGTTTTTATTATCTTACTAACATTACTGGATCATGTAAGTAGCTCAGGTACTTGAGCACGAATGAAGTACAAGATTGACGAGATGATGTACGCAAAGCTGCGATCCGAGCCGCGCGCGAGTCGGGTAACACCTCAACAAGAGCTAGTCAGATCCCATAATTGGAGAGAAAGAGGAGATGCAAAAGCGATCCTAGAGTACAAGGCCGGATAAAGCATAAAGACTCATGTAGCACTCCAGGGGGTCCTCACTCAGCACACTTAAAAAAATCTCGAGCGTGAATGGATTTGCCTAACCTTCTTCCACATTCCAACCAGAGCCCTTTTGCGTGCGTTGCGCGCGCCACCGAAGCACAAAGGTGGTATTTTAGCTGCGTAGCAGCCGTCGCGCGCGGCGTAAGCACCTGGTTATAGGTAAACACCTAATCAGGTGCTTATCAACCTAACCAAGTGGTTGTGTCGCACCCAAAAGGGCTCTGGTTAGAGCAATGTGCTTACGCCGCGCGCGGCGGCTAGGCTGCTACGTGGCGCGACGCGACGCGCGCAAAAGGGCTCAAGTCACAAGTGTATAGTTTAAACTATGGGTCCTTTAGCATATTGCAGTTCTAAAATTTAAAAATCAAGAGCAAATATGCGATGTATATTTTTACCACCACAATCAAATGAGTGGTTAAGGTTCATATTCTAGTCGTGAGCTTACTTAGTAAAATAATATTTAATAGGGTTTGATGCATACTACTGATCGATGCATACTATACAATGTAACTTTTAAAATAGTACAATCGTCGAATCCACGTATAGATCTAGAAATATTGAATAAACGCCGTGGTTATAATACTTTGAACAACTTTTAAATCTTTTAATAGATGCGCTATTAGAGGCCGTGTTCAGAATTGAGTAAAATCCAACTCTAAGATTGACGAGATGATATCCGTGGCCGTCTAACGTTCTAACGAGTCGGGTAACACTTCGACAAACTCTAAGATAGCAATCAAGCAGTGCTAGAAATCATGACAATTGGATGCAGATGAAACAATGTCAATGTGGCTATATATTAAAACATCAGCTATTACAAAACAACGATCACATCACACCTTAGTTGCTGTTGGGAAAACCGTTTCCAAAACAATTAACTTAATTTCTGCTATTTTTGTATTTTCTGCAATTTCAAAATTGAAAGGTTTGGCACTGGTAAAATTCCGACCGGGATAATATGGCGGGCTTGGGGCAATTTGGCTATATTTTTCCCGGTTTTTATTTTCCCAGTTTTTATTTTTCCCGGTCGTTAATCAACCAACTGTAATCATCCAGAGTAAGGTATATGTTTTCATCTTCTAATATATTTGTAAACGGAAAGATATATTGCTGATTTATTGTTATATTGCAGACGAGAAAATTAAAACTTGTTTAACTTGAACAAAACTTGTTTAACTTGATTTACCCGGCGCTTCGCGGCTCTCTCTACCTCAGCAATAAAGACTGAAGTTCCCAGGCAAAGAAGCAATTTTCTAGTAGAAGTTGTTTAATAAGGAGAAATGGTAAATGACACATTTGCCCCTCAATCCAAATATTCGAGAGGGCCATAGCACCCTGGCTGCTCTGCTCTTTAAAAATCACATGATAGAATATAGAATAGAATAGAATATATTAGAATATATTATAGCGAAATTCCTTAGCTATCGTACTGTAAGAAAAATCCCCAAGAAAACGCAAACTTTCAATCTTTATACCAGTTCAGATAAGCAATTATCAATTAAACTGTTAGTTTAAGTTAAATTTATAAGAAAGTGCAAAGGGTATTTGCCAAAACAATAGTGAAAATAGTCTATTCAGCCTGCTGCAGGCGAAAAATTTGGAAAATTTGGTATTCGTCAGAAGAATGTGATCGGGGATCTGAGTACTGCCTATTGCCTAACTGCCCAAGCCTCAGAAAATTTGATTTCAGAGGTTTACACAAAAATGCATACTGATGCATATGAGCACAACCTGCAATGTGCAAAAGCTAAATTTGTGTGTATTAAAAGTTCCTGATGATGATGTTTTTGGAATCAATATTTATTATTTATGGATAAACTTGACAATGAGAAGTTTTTCTGTGATCATAACATTTTTGGGATATATATATATTTATTTTGTATATACTTGTATTTGTTACACCTGTTTCCAGGCTTTTCCAGTTATACTAAAGGGGCTCCTGGAAGATTCTAGATCTTTTAATGGAGACCCTCCTCATTTAACCCTCAATTACGGTTTCCCGGTCATTCGGCTGAGTCACTTGAAGAAGATTGCATAGGCAAATGCCCTTAGCGCACTCCTCTAGGATTGGGGGAACTGGGAATCGAACCCCCGATCTTCTGTGTAGAAAGTCGGGGTAGATACCACTACACCACCAACCCATATATATATATAATCGACAAAAGCAAAGCTTGCCGTACGCGAGCCCTCTTGAGGTTACTAGGACCCTGCATTGACTAGGATCCTTTGAATAGCAACTTTAGCGAGAAAATTTGGAATAAACCGTTTTATTTTGCACGTAAAAAACTAAAAAACATCCGTAAGAGGCAAATCTCTCTAGTTAGAACTTTAAAATTCCAGCTGCTACAAGATCTCCTACCCCTTAAGGTATCTGGTTTAAACTAATAGACGCGTTTCTGCACGTGCAAACTTAGCATACTTGTAGCGCGCCCAAATCGCAAGGAAACTGTGCGAAATTTGGTAAACTTGTAGCGCGCATACAAAACAACATGCACGCCAAGTTTCAAAATCAGCGGACTTTTGTGCTTGATAGGGTAATATTTCAAAGTTCGTGAAAACGGCCAAACTCTAAAAATGACCAACTTGATGACGTTATAGAATGATGAAGATGCTTGCGGAGGAAGTTTTTATATAGCCTAATGCACGCATCAAAGGATTATCTTTCAGATGTGGGGTCGATCATTGCTCTATCTTAAAAAATGTAGAAGATTAGATGTTTACAAAATGGGTGGGAAAAACGCAAAAATTCTCAAAATTACCAACTTGATGACGTCATAAAGTGATGAAGATGCTTGCGGAGGATGTTTAAATATATCCTAATGCACACACCAAACGATTATCTTTCGGATGCGGGGTATATATATATATATGGACTGTTAACTCGATTTTTGAATGTTACATCCATATTCATCATCTGGTAAATTTTATCAGTAATAAATGTGTAAAAGAACTTGAAAATCATGAAAGGAACCACTCAATATATAAATCAGGCCTTAGCTATGATAAAATGGAAATAATCTGACAGGCATGCTAAATGGTAAATGAGAACTAAATACTGGTCTGAATAAAGTGACAAACTTTGAGATAAAATGAAAAGATAAGATAACTGATAACGGAAATGAGTTGTAGGAAATTATTTCATAGTGTCACGCAGAAAATTCTAGAAATTTATTTACAAGTAATGATTTGAGGTGATGGATAGGCTGAATGTTCAATAAAATAAATTGTTTTTAGGAGATTTTAGGTAAAATTTAGATTGAACAGAGGGCCTCCAGATGTTGCGTGGGTGTGAAGGTGGCATCCACAGACCAGCGATCAGGGATACAGCGGAGAGCAGTGTGTCATCCTTGACCTCCAAATTCGTGTACCCAGTGAAACTTTATATACTTTAGCTTTACACGGGACACGGTAAACACACATTGGACTGTTAACTCGATTTTTGAATATATATTTATTTATTTCTTTCTAAGAACTGTCATTTATTATCAGCAAATCAATTAGGAAATTGGTCATACAACTTGATCCATTTTTCATTAATTTTCAGATACTTTTTACATGGTAATTAAAATGTCCTTTGTATAAACTTTTAAAGATTTTCCTCATGATGATTTGTTATTGGTTCGTATTTTTCTTGAGGATTAGAACATCTCATTTGTAAAGCTTTTTATAGGTCCAATGAATTATTCTGTCAGGCTAAGATGCATTCGAATCCTAGGGACTGCTAAGAAATACCTTAGACCACCCTTGAAGATTCATATTTCCCCTTTCAGAAACATGTCTGATGAAGCAGCCAAAGCTCAGAATGCACAACCAGGAGGTAAGAATTGTCAAAACATTTATGCTATCTGGCATTTAGTGGAAGTTTGATCTGGACTATTTAATTAAGAGTATTAAAGATATTTTTAGAGTTTAGGTGTGATGATGCTGGCGTCATTATGAATTATTTATTATCTATTATTTACATGCTGCCTAAATGTTAATTGCTTTAATGGCAATAATTTAGGAGACACAATATTTGGAAAGATAATCCGAAAAGAAATACCTGCCAACATACTCTATGAGGATGAACAGTGTTTGGCATTTCATGACGTTGCTCCACAAGCTCCTGTGCATTTTCTTGTAATTCCTAAACAACCCATTGCTATGCTGAGCCAAGCTAGTGAGGAAGACGCACCCTTATTAGGTAAGCAAATTCATGGCATGTCTACATGTATCAAATGTGTACAGTGCTGTGATCAGAAACGTTTTTTGATTTATTCATTTTAATTCGAAATGTAAAGCCTCTTTTCTTAACTTTGTTGGCAGCTCTATGTAATTTGATAGGGGTTTGGACTGTTAAAGGTTTAAATATAATGATCCTTACCACTATCTTATCACAGGATATCTTTTGAATGTTGCTAGAAAGTGTGCAGAGGAACAGAAGCTGGGAGATGGATACCGCATTGTTATAAATAATGGAAAACATGGTTGTCAATCAGTATATCATATTCATATCCACGTTCTGGGTGGAAAGCAGTTGAGTTGGCCTCCTGGTTGCTAGAATTCACAAAAGATCCAACCTTTTTAACATGTTTGGCTTCGTTTTTATGGTCTTGAATATTTGCATCTATTTATAACCACATTCTTTGTTCTCTATCGTTTAAATTTCTTTGGCAAATAGGTGAGAATAGTAATTTTTCGATTTCATTTGAATGAACAATCGTGTTTATATTTAAAAGATCAAGGGTGAGCCCAAATTTTAAATGTGGATGTTTTCAGCTCTATATTCTTCGAGAATCACTGGTTATTGCTTAAGTTTCATTATAAAATTGCTGTGGTACTTGTTTTGTGTTTTTGAATTTGATTTGTCACTCACCTGAATTACACAGAAGTATTGGACACATTTCTAGTTTGATGTTAGTTATAAAAGTTCAGTCTGGTGAAAAATTCTTGATACACCATCGTTTAAAATGCTACATATTGCAATTGACAGAATCTGACGAGACATCAATCAGATGAACAAGTATGGTTGACTTGGAAGCAATTCAATCATTTGGTGAAGCTCTCAAGAAAAACCTTCAGTGTGCTATATGTTTGAGTCTCCTTAAAAATCCAGCATCAGGTTAGCATAACCTTGTTGCCCTCAATCATATACATCAGTGATGGGTCTATACTCTAGACTTGCAGAGAACTTATTTTGGGGAAGGGTCACAATTTGTTCACGTCATGTGATAGCGTTGCTTCATAACCGATATTGTTTGGCAATAACCTCTCAAATAACCTCTGATCTCAATGCTTAATTGCTGTCACATAATAAGTATAATTTGGAAACCTTCTCCAAAACTACCTTATCTCATTAAAGACCATAAACTTCAGGAGACTGCCTGCACAAGTTTTGTAGAAAATGTATTGATCAACAGATAGCTATCAGGAAGAAACCTAAATGTCCTATCTGCAACAAACCCCTATCAAGAAGGTAGACCTGTTACTTGTTAAACTTCAACCACAAATTTTACAACTGATCATTAGTCGTTTACCCTACAATTGAGAAGTATAATCATGGGGGATAAAAATTAAGTTTTTGTCATGCAATAGACTTTTTACCTACATCATAAGTGACATTTCTAGAATGTCATCGTAGGCCAGATTTTAGAAAAACTGTCTGAACACGAATGAGCTACTAGGATTGGAAGGATGCATAAACTTGCTTTAGATTGTATTCTAAATATTCATAATATAATTTTTCTACAGTTTATTTCTATGAAAACATTCATTAATCATTAGGTCATTACGGGAGACAGGACATCTGAAGACACTATTACATGGCGTGGAATCGTTACTGACCTCAATAAACTCTGATGGAGCAGAAGACGGTTGCTCTGATGAACCAGTTGTACCTTTCTCTCAGTTTGAGTTGACGTAAGTTTTATCATTGTACAACTTAGTTTAGCAAATAAATTTAACACTGAATAATATTTTCCAATCATTTCTTAAATGACCTTATGCTCTTTGTTTCCTAATCGTCTTTAATCATATTCTCACTTGTGAAATTTGTTGTACAATCATTACATTTCTTTGAACATTCCATTTAAAAAATAGCCAGTATTCTTTTAACCCCTCCAAACTTTATCATAGAAGTAAGCCAATGCAATAATAGATAAACTTTGTAAATATTCTAGAACGTGTGAAAGTCCTGTAAAAGAATCTAATGCCACGGCAACGGTTTGTAATATTCAAGCAAATCAGCAATCTACAACTTACTGTGAAACTCCTGCTGCAAAGAGTTCACGAAGTATTGTTGCAAAAACACCTGCTAGGAAATGGGGGGTTGAAGAAAAATCTTCTTCTAGAAAGCGCAAAAAATCCACTCTCACTGCAGGTATAAACATCAAGCATGTTGATAAAATACCGATGCACTAGATGTGTGCATCAGTAATATATATTTCCAATTTGCTTTAATGTCGCAATTTGCTTTAATGCAATTTACTTTTATTTTATTGTGGACCAGCAAAAAATGCCCACAATTGTTTGTTACTAATTATTTCAAATATTCATTACATTCAAGAGAGATTTTCATTCAGGCGAAGATCAAGTTAAAGATAACAACAAAATGCTCCTGGAAACAATAGAAAAAGGAAATTTAGGCGAAAAAAGGATGTCAAAGAAGTGCAGTCGGAAAGATGCCGCTGACGTTTCTAATGCACCCTTCAAAGATGTTCCTGTTAAAGAGCTTAGTGATATCAGTTCAAAAGTTGTTGAGCAAACTGAGGCAAATGATATTTGTACAATTCAGCCTAAGAATCTTGTAAGTGTGCTGCTTTTCATTTTTATTTGTCTCCCAGATCTGTATTAGATCTGACCCACTATTAAATGTTCAACTCAATATCCTGCTTTTGTTTTTCAATCTGACTAAAATATATCATACTGTATTGATTTTCTCAGGTACAGGTAAAAGTACCTTCTTCAAACTCCAGTTCCCTGCTGAACAGTGAAGACGCGATTGCAGCCAAAAACCGAGCTCTACAGAGACTCTTGAAGAATGCTAGACATGTTGAGGTTTGTATCTTCGTTTTTCTGTGTTTTATTTCTTTTGTAAAAAAATGATAAACATCATGTTGATTTAAATAGTTTTTCTGGTCTTTGACCATGACCTTAATCTCTCAGGAAAGTGGAAGAATAACAAACACTTCTTTTAACTCTACAACATACCAGTCTCCCAAACCAAGCTCTGCTGTAACAAAAAAAGTCTCTCCTTTCGTGTTAAAGAATGTCAACAAAAGCAGTCCTTCACCTGATACGACTGGCTTCCTTAATAATAGACCTGGTCAAGTTCAAACAACGAAAACTAATATTGAGTCCGATGAAGATTCTCTCGAGATTGGTGCCAAGAAGAAAGCAACAGCACTGCTGAAAATATCGTCGTCTGAGGAAGATTCCAATTCTACAGGAAATTCAACATGCAGTAGAAATTCAAAGAGAAAATCTCTTCGAAGAAAAGCGGCAAAACCTCCTATTATAGAAGATGATGACGATGACAATTATATAGTCCCAGGTAATTTGACTGACATCAAAGATGACCATGATCATGATGAACCAAATACTGTTGATGTTTTGGAAATTTCGTTTGGTTTGAGAGGTCCAGAGGAAGTTTTCAAAGAATCAATTTCTATAAAAAACACTGAATCCAAATCAAAACCTTGTGAAAACATTGATATCATTAAAGTTGGAAAGGGCACTTTGAAAAGCAAAAAAACATGTCCTACTGATATTGAATCATCTGGTAAAAGTGTAGAGCTGCTTGAGAAACCTATAATTGGATCTCCTGAGGATCTGGACGAATACCTCCCTTCCTGTGGACTAGAATCTGAACTGAGGAGCCCTTGCTTGCCGTTGGACTGCAAAGAGAGTACAGATAAAAATAAACAGCATCTTCAAGAGCTGCCAAAACCAAACCTTTCCACAATCACTGATGAGCCAAGTCTGAAAGAAAAACTATACCTCAGAAAAATTGCACACTCGAGGCAAAAAGGTGACCATCCAAAAGTTTTGGAGACACCTAATCTGAATATGGTAGGTCATCCTGAGTCACCTACCGCTCCTGTCACTCCTCTCTTGAATGAGGTTATCAAGTCAAGCAACACAGTATTGGAAACTCCTCTCATCCCTGCTCACAGGAAACCTCCCGTTGATAAAGTAGTGGAAACTCCAATTGCACATGAGCAGTTTAAAGAGAGCAAGAAAAGGAGTATTGAATATGGGACCAGCAATGAAGAAAGTATTCAGAATTCTGCTGAAAAAAGAGCCAGACATGATGATTCAAGTCTTAAATATGATCATACGAAATCTTACGTCTTTGATCAAAAAGACTCTTCTGATGTGATTGAAGATCCTCCTAGATTGGAGGAAAAACACAAAACCAAGATTAAGGAGTTTCTGAACAAAGTTTCTGTTACCCAAAAAAGGAATGATGGCACTACTCCTCGAAAGAATGTTGTTGTGGAAAGGATATACAGCAAACCAAACAAGGATAAAACTAGTCCAAAACTTACAATCGATAAGGACGGCAACAGAATCAACTACACAATTGAAAAAGAAAATCCTGCTGGGAAGCTAACCATCATCCAGGAGGGTCCGATCATGTCACCAAAACTGATGAAGCACATTTATGAGGATTTTCTTCAGTCTGATCCCAACAGTTGCGATGATCTGATAAACTCGATTACTGCGGACAAGGAAAGCTCGTTGAACTGTGACTCTGTTACTACCCCTGGTCCTCTTGACGTTGACAAACCGTCGAGTCTAACAGAAGCACAATCAAACAGTTTGAATGTCGACCACCAAGCCCTCATATTTGGACAGGATTCTGTTGAAAATAGCACTTCTGAGGGCAAGAATGAGTCTGCTGAGAAGATCCAACACAAGACTGAGATTGAACCAGACAGTTTGGAGGGATTTACTTACAACAACCCTCCATTTAACGAAGCAGATTTCAAGAAAACATTTGGAATCGTCCCCGACTCATCATCTGTGGACAACTGTGATGTTGTGGTGTTCCAAGAAAACCCAAACGCATGTGATGGAATTAATCTTTCTCAAGCCAGCCAGGACCAAGGATATGTGAAAGATTCTCAGCCTACCTTAGCAGATGATGAAAATGAAACAAAAGAAAAATCAAAAGGTAATAACCTAGATGAAGCTCTTGTTTTTGACACTGTTCCACACAAAGATATGGAAAGCTTAGCTGATCTAGATAAAAATGTGACAACGGTTGCTGAATCTATTCCTGAGGTTGAAAGTCAGACCAAACTTCATCAGCCGCTCACGTCTTCTACTCAGCACTCAAAGGTACTGCTTTATACTCATATCATGACGTCATATCATGACGTTTAGCGTATAAAAATTATCTTTGTTTCTGTGGCAAATCACTGCGTTTTGTTTAGTTGAGTCTAAACAAAAAAAAACCTGTCTTATAACTTAATGACAAAAACTTTTAAACTTAGCTCTCAAAACTTCCAACCAGGAGACAACTTCACCGACAACTCCGGCCCATACCCTGGTTTCTAGTAGTGGACATGTGTATACCAGTCAGGAGAGAATTTTAATCGAACAGCAGCTAAGAGAAACAGAGGCCGCTTTGTTGAGGTTACAGGAAATCGAACAAGCAGGTCAGTAGTTCGATTATTGGGATATCACAACAGTCTCAGACAATTTTTCATTACTACAATTCTGTCATCGTTTTGCCGGTTCATTCTATTAGTTTGACTTTACGTTTAGTTTTAAATCAGTTTTAAATAAACTTTATGTAAATGTTGTACAGATAATTCTCCCACTAAAACAGGAGTTGCTGTAGCGGATACCCTCCAGCCAGAGTTGCCTGTTCGACAAGCTTCTCCTGCAGAACGTGACGCCAAGGTCAACGAGACTGTTTATGTTAATGAGCAAGGTGAAATTCTTTTTACTTTAACTTAATATTTAGTTATTGGTTTTTGCTTTTTAGGACTCTAGTTGTTTCAGCTCAGTCGATCATCCTCTTTTTCTGTTCAAAAGGTTTCATTGACACTTGATGGATAATTATATTTGTGTTGGCTTTATGCCTTTATACTTAAAAATTTTCTCCATTTCCTCAGAGAGTTTCACGCAAGAAGAACTATTTGACGATAATGCCAGCACAAACTCCAACTCTGTCGGTAAAAACCACAAAAATGCCAGCCAAGATGATGACGTCACAGTTTGTGAGGCGGAGCTATCCTCTTTAAACAGAAACACTGATAATCGTGAGGGAAACCGTCGTGGCAGTAGCTCACAAAAAGACAATAATATCACCGAGTCTGTAGACCAAGATGTTTGCGAGATCAATACGGCTGAACTGATTGCACTTAACGAAGCTGCTATTGAGGGGAGGCGGCTCCCAGATCCTAAATCACGTGGTTTTGAACGTAAATGTCGGGTAGATTGTGCACGAGGTAGTGGACAGGAAAGTGTTGGAAGTACCCTAACTCCAATAACACAAACAGATACAGTTTCTGAAAAACCTGGGAGTGGGAAGAAGAGCGAGTTTCATGTGGAAAAGGAAACAGCTCAGCGCAGTAAAGATAAGGGCAGCAACAAAGTTAGTGATAATAGAATATCTGAGAAAGAGAAGTGTGCTATCTCGACTGGAGAGGATAAGGAGAAGAACAAGGAGAATTGTCTCCCCTTACCCAACATTGTACAGCTGCAATCAGCTAGCTCTTCCCATCTTCCTTCCACTCAGGTATCTTTCTCTCTTCTTCACTTAACAGTAATAGGTGATAAGTCTTGGTCAATAACCGTAATAGGTGATAAGTCATGGTCAATAGGAGATTTGAAAAACATTTGTTAGTAATCTAGTCTTGCAACTTGTTAGGTCATTAGATTTGGACTATACTTTCTGAAGTTTCCACTGTAGTCCTGAAAAAAGTTAATAGATCTTCATATAAGACGCTTGGGCTTTTACTTTCCCTTTTGCAGTTTTCTTACAAGCTGTATTTTATAAACATTGTTTTCTTACAAGCTGTATTTTCTAAACATTGTTTCGTTCAGGAAACCTCCCCAGTCATAACGTCCAGAAGATCAAGTCTGACAGCAGAACCGGTGAAGAAAGTAAACTTGTTGCTATCCGGAATGTTAGGGAAGGAAGGATCTAAAGAAGCCTTCAAACTCAGGAAGTCTATAAGGTAAAAAATGTGCTATTTTTGGACTGTTTCTTTTCTGCTCTGATTGAAAATCTTCATTGAGTTTCAGATTATAATGCATCCGTAAAAACGTTGTGTAAAAACTTTAAAATCGAGAAAAAAGAAGTTTTCATATCTAGAATTCCAAGAAGTATATTTCAGAGGTAATAGCAAGGTCCAGTTTAGAGTCCTAACGCAGTATACTGAAGCTGTAACCCACCTTATTTTTCCTCACAGTTAGTTTCTTTCAATTTTATGTTCACTTTCCCGTAGAACGTGTTTAATATTTTCCACATGTCAATACTGTGATTTAAAATACGCTACCGTTTTTAAGTTTATAATGAATGTCGCTTTATTACAGCCGACAGTATGACCTGTCCCAGGACTACTAAATACTTCATTACAGACGACAGTATGACCTGTCCCAGGACTACTAAATACTTCATTACAGACGACAGTATGACCTGTCCCAGGACTACTAAATACTTCATTACAGACGACAGTATGACCTGTCCCAGGACTACTAAATTACTTCATTACAGACGACGAGTATGACCTGTCCCAGGACTACTAAATA
>JH157226.1:165574-189909 GCA_000226015.1 Mnemiopsis leidyi
TCTAGTCTAGTCTAGGTCTAGTCTAGTCTAGTCTAGTCTAGTCTAGTCTAGTCTGTCTGTCTGTCTGTCTGTCTAGTCTGTCTGTCTGTCTGTCTGTCTGTCTGTCTGTCTGTCTGTCTGTCTGTCTGTCTGTCTGTCTGTCTGTCTGTCTGTCTGTCTGTCTGTCTGCGCGTTACTATATTCCACTCTACATCAGGCCCCGTATGAGATGCAAGGTGACTTAGAGGGAGGTAGAACACACGCTCCCCGTGCAGCTAGAATGGCCCGAGCTCTGAAGGTAAAACTTATTGAAGAGTAATTAATTATTCTTACACACTTGTAAGGTATACGAACAATATTTATTTTTCGTTACTAAATCTTTATATTATGTTGACATTAAAATGTTTACTCATACTAGAATCACAAGGTTTAAAAACTTTCCAGTACCCTCTGCTATTTGCGGACACGAGTGTTTACTACGTAGGAGAGATCCGTATCATGCCACGTGACCAGTTTTCATCGTTACTAGAATCAGTGGGAGTTACGATTGTTCGTCCACCTGAGATAGGTTTGTTGTTCTTACAATAACTGATATTCAACGTCGGATCTTCTCTCTGTTTTAGTCTTGACAAAGTTATAGTCTGACTTTTCTTTCTTAGATTTGTCCTGTAATGAATATAGTTTCAGTTCTAAAAATTTTCCGGGAAATTAACAGATCTTTCTCCTACAGGAGCCAGCACGCCCGCTTCACTTATGAGTTACAAGACACAGACAAAAATCAAACCTTTAATAGACTCCGATGTTACTGACATCAATAAGGTGAGTAACATGTGTTAGTAACACGTGTAACGAGGTGTGTTCTCTGGACAACCTAGTTCTTCAAATACCTAGTAAGTAGTAACTACTATGGTTGTTTGATAAATAATCATCCAGATTTGATATTATTACTTAAGTTTAGTAAACGCTCTTGAAAATAAATAATCTGTGACCATGTGCACATTTCAGAGAGGTATTTAAGACAGGTATTTGAACTATGCAAGTAACATGTGAGCACATTTCAGGCAAGAGATGAGACAGGTATTGAACCGATCACTGCACAGTGGGTTATTGAGTGTATCGCAGCGTTTAGAGTTCTTCCTCCTGAAGCTATTTCCAGATGAGAAACATTCTTTTGTTATTCAGTGACCAGAAAACTTCTTTAAAAACGTCTTTCGCAATGAATTTAAATCCGATTGTTTTTAGTCATTATTCAAACTGTTACTATTTCCGTCAAGGCCATTCTGCAAAATTTGAAATGTCACGGTGTGGAATAAATCAAATTTCGTGTCACATCTAGAAAAATTAGATACTATTTACCAATGTTACGCAAATTTTTTTGACAGTTTAAGCCATTTTTGACAATTATGTTGGGATTAAAATTTTATAATTTCCTAAATACTGAATTTCAGTTTCAAAAGAGCTACTTTGTTTATTTGCTCAGCTGTTTTAGCCATAATTTATAAAACTAATGCACTGTTTTGTTTTTGAATTGTAAAATTCATGTTTATTGTAATATATTTTTCGTAAAATTAGTATAGATATAACTTGTCTTAGTGCTTAAACATATGGTCCCTGATCGCATAATTTTCCCTCAAAAAATACTTACGTGATAAATAAAATGAAAATAAATGTAGTTTAAATTTTAAACAAACGCGATTTACATACTTTAGACATACAGTGACCGAGTTGCCCACTAACAACTGTGATCAATAAAGTATCGCAAATTTCACCTCACAAATCCTTTTAAAAACGGTGTCTTGAATCTATATTGATAAAATATACAAAGATCAAATGTTTACCACACATTAGTTATGTAAGAGGACAGGGTACACTGGATGGTGTGATATGTCTATAACAGTATACCAACAAAGTAAAGCATTTGTTTACCTCTCCAAATACAGTCTCACCCGATTCTTCGTTTCTTCAGGTTATTTACCTTCAAATTACCTTTAATTTACCTTTAATTACATCATAGCGTTTTCTAATTATTCAATTGTGTACCTTTGTAAAGAGCGCTCATTTATAAAATGACTTTACTCCGAGATTTCAATCTCACAAAAAGAGGATCTGAAAATATTTTTCTCAGGATGCTGCATTTCCGCCTACATAACCGGTAGAAATCTCTGTAAAAAAGTTGATTCCCCGCGCACCGCTGCGTACGGTCGAGTATGTGCGCACTATGGTAAGATGTGTGGAGCGTTGTTATGGGGACACATGCTCGTCACCTGCAGCGGAGCTCTCATCTTGGCTAGAGCAAAGAACTTGCCTCGAGCTGTCATGTTACAAAAAGGTGAGTTTTTGATTATTTGATATCTGTGGAACTTGCCGTTACGCAGTCAATTCGTGCACATCAAACAGCAGAAAGGTCTTTATCACATTATGTGTGTAGGGCGCACAATGATTTTAGCCCCACATTTCGCGCTAAAAACAAACTTCTCCGCGCGCACGTACGTTTTTATTATAGAATTTATCACTTTTCAAACGTATTACCGCCATTCGATAAAATCGAGTTATTGCATATTTGGTTCATAACCTGTAAAGTTTTATCTTGCCATTCTATTTCGACTGACCCTGATCTATGATATTGTTTGTTTCATCGTACTGAGATGATCGTAAACTATATCCAAGTTTCAATCCCCTTCAGGTTTCGTGTACGGAGATAAAATGGGGTTTAGTACAATGTGTGTGTACGTGATAACCAGGGAGCTATCCTCGCGCGAGTGGTTCGCACAGATCTCAACTGGGGCGTATAGCGGGCTGAAATACAGTCTTCTTCAGGGACAGAAAGGGTGGGCTGCATACCACTCTACTAGATATGGTATGTTGAGTTATGTAAACTTACTGACTATAACACTAATGGACATGTCTTCCATTAAAATATCTTCAGGCTGGTTTATTTGTTTTATAAACCTTCTTACTGATTTAATGTGATATGATATCACTATTTTGGGGGGAAGTTGGGTGCAGCCCATCATAATCAAGTAACGCTATCACGTCATATAAACGATTAGGGACCCCTCCTCCTAAACTCATTTCCCTGTTGATCGTTTTGCTCATTATTATTTAAAGATATCCCCTCATTTTGACAACAATGATCTCTCCCTGCTCAGGGTTCTATGGAGGTTTAGCATGTTTTGTCGTTTATTCCTTCGCCATGTGTCTACACGAACTGTGGAACATCTTTATCGACCCTGAGCTGACTTACAGTGCCTGGGATAATCTAGATCTGGAGGAGTATTTCGCTCACAGGATAAGCCATTTTGTAAGTGTTCATTTTGCCTTGCTCAAAATACAGAGATATTTTGTAAGTGTTCATTTTACACGCTCAAAAATCAAAAATATTTTATAAGTGTTCATATTGCCTTAGCTCAAAATACAGAAAGATTGTATAAGTGCTCATTTTCCTTTGCTCTAAATACAAAAACAATTAAAAAGACAGAGAACAAGCTTTTCGCTACTAATTAAAACATCATCTTCAGTTCAATGTTGACAAGTGGACAGCGTACTTTGATCGCAGCGGCATTGAAGAATTGATAAAATCTGCGAGGAAAGAAATGGACGAGTTAGATGAACTGATGGAAATAGCTGGCATTGGTCCTGGAGGTTCGTAAAGAATAGTTTCAGAAATTTACGAAAAACGGCTCCTGGTTAAGTAAACCACGTTGTCATTGTTTTATACATCCAATTAATATTTACTCACTCCTGGAACATCACTCTCTTGTCAAAACTTCCAACTTATTCTAAAGGTGTGAGCAATACAGAAACACGTTTGAAGTCAACTTTTTTAGTCCGTGTTTACTGGCTTTATTTTAGATTTGGAGTTCGTTAAACCGAAGGAGATAAGCGACAAGATGTTTGCGATAATAGATAAGATAAAGACAGGTCGGAGAGAGTACGATGACGAGAGCGTTACCACGACAACTATTCTTGAAACTAGGTAATGTCACCACGACAACTTTTCTTGAAATTAGGTTATGTTACCACAACGACTATTCTTGAAACTAGTATAATGTTACCACCACATCTATTCTTGCAAATAATAATTGTTCTTAAATATTGGTGAATTTAATATAACAATTATTATTCGACAGTTATGATATACAGGTCTAAGCTCCTTATAAATTTGGCTACAACTTTACCAATACAAATTACGTTAGTTGCATTGTAAATAGATAAACTTACTTGTTAATTTCATCTTTATCTAAAGTTTATTGTTGATATTGAAACTCCTGATCTAGCTACTACACTGTTATTACGAATTATAAAACACTTTGTTTAAACTTCAAAACCATTCCAGGTCGCGACAGTTTGACCCCCATTACGACACGAGCGCGTCACGGCGTGGTAACGTTATTACACAAGCTAGGAAAGGCGGCTACTGAACCTGGTTACATTATGACGTCACCGTGTGACATAACGACATCATTGCGTCATCTCTACTTGTATCCTGACGCCGGTGTTACTAAAACGAGTTAATGGCGAGACAATTGAACATTTCACAGCTCAATTTTTGTATTTTCGTAACTAAGGGATGGCTGTTTAGACTGTGAACACCTGATTGCCATTTTTCACAGCCATAGGTTTTTCCATTTTTCACAGCCATAGGTTTTTCGGTTGGCTTATCCAAAATTCCGGATTTAAGAATTTGTTAACAGTTTTAAAAGATTTTTGGCGTAATACCATTGCATATGTATTGCAAATAATTTAAGTTTACAAAGGTTTTAACTCCACTTTCTATTGTCTAAGAAGTGAGAGTATTTATATTTTTAAGTTATTACAATAATTTTTTGATTTATGTCTAGTGGTTAAAAGGGACCATGTAGGTACACGTGAAATTGAATCTTCATTGTTTGGAAATTTAAAGGTAATTTATTGGTTTTTTAAAGTGCTGTATTATTTCTATTCATTTGCAATTGGCCTGCAATCTTAAGCGTTCAACATGAACATTTAATGGCAAGATGCTATCAGTCTCATGTTCTTAAGTTGATACGTATATCGAGGTGTTACCCGTTGCGGTCGAGGTGTTACCTACACGCGTGCGGCTCGCAGCTTTGCTGTTCTCTCGTTCCTGGTTTCGTTAGAACTTGACGAGATTATATTTGACGAGATTATATCCGTCTACCGTTCTAACGAAACGAGCTGCGAGAGTCGGGTATGACCGCGACAAGTTAGAACTTTTGAGCTGTTGTGTCGCGCGTCCGTCCTAATTTCGCGATAAGCTTGCACAGGGATAAACGTGTTTAGCAAAGTATGAGCTTTTGCGTCGCGCGTCCGTCCTAATTTCGCGCTAAGCTCGCACAAAGATATATATACGTGTTTAGCAAGCTTAGCAAGACAAAATCAGACAAGTGCTTCGCCTAGTAGGCTAGTAGGCAGCGCGCACCCTCCTGTTGTTTGACTTTGTCTTGTCGCGTTGAGGTGTTACCCGACCCGCGCGCGGCTCGCAGTTTGCTGCTCTCCTGGCGAGGAGAGCAACGTCTAACGTTTTGTTTGAACATTAGACGGTTATCATCCCGTCAAACTTTGTCCGACCCTCATTCGTTGTACTTGTCTGACCCTCATTCGGAGAATAAAATGACGGGAGGGTGTGCGCTGCTGTACAAGTACAACTACAAGGCGCGCGCAGCGCAAGCCAAGGGCTATGTTCAATGTTGGCTTAGCTTGTCTTCGCGCGCGCTCAACGGGCGATGCGCGTCTAGAATTTCTCCAGGCCAGAAATGCGTGAAAGCGCGTGATGGCCGCGACAGTAGGTTATCAACCTACAACGCGCGCGCCGGAGGCTGCCGCTTCGTGGCAGCAGGGCTATACAACGTGTAGCAAGGCTTAGCTGTAGCAACGTTACCCCTATGTCAGCGCGTGTGCCCGCGGCTTCAATTTGCAATTATATTCACGTCTATACCTTGCAGTTGCTCTAACAAGAGCCCTTTTGCGCGCGCCACCAGAGAAATCAGCCGCTCGCAGCGAGCGTAATGCGTAAGCACCTGCTTAGGTTTAACGTCTAGCAAATCACACTGACCTCTCAGAATTTAGAGCCGCACGCGCACAGCATATGAGCTATAGTGTATACTGGTTTAGCTTGTCTGACTTTGTCCGACCCTCAATCTCATTATGAGAATAAAATGTCAGGAGGGTGCGCGCTGCCGTACAAATACTATGGTTTACTTTTAGCAAC
This sequence comes from Mnemiopsis leidyi, assembly GCA_000226015.1. Classification (NCBI taxonomy): domain Eukaryota; kingdom Metazoa; phylum Ctenophora; class Tentaculata; order Lobata; family Bolinopsidae; genus Mnemiopsis; species Mnemiopsis leidyi. The sequence goes on from JH157226.1 coordinate 171,765, forward strand.
CTGCAATTAAACGTGCTGACGTGTTGTCAGTTCAGGTTCTACTACTGCCGCCGAATAACTTTAACTACAATTTTCTTGAAGCTAAAGCTTTACAAATGAAATATAGATATTTGATTGACACAATGCATCAGAATAAAATCTATTCCATTTCCATTTGTCAATGTCTATTACAACAAGAATTTTATCAAAATCACAAACTTCTGGTCAAAAATTGAAGTCAATTAAAGAAATCAATACATCTCAGTCTTAATCTTATATTATTTCCAATGACAATGTATACATAACACATAAATTGGATACCAAGCGATGCTCCGCATGGCATTGGTAATGGTAAGGTATATGTTTGGCATTAAAATATTCTAGGCTGTAGGTAATATCAATAATGATATCGTAATTAAACAACTCGCCAAAAACGCTAAAAATGAAATGAAGTAAGAAGAACAAGAAATCTGCGTCTTCTTGAATAGTACTGGACACTGGTGATAGGCAAGCATGCATCTGAAGTAGAAAAAGCTGCAGCCTAAGTTAATTTATGTCATATCATGTATCAGTACCTTGTCATGTAATTATTTATATCTGTACATTAAAGTTTGTCCCCTCATTGTTATAATTGTGATTGTTAATTTACATTTAACTGAATGATATGATATTCAACAATAAAATCAGTCGGTACAATTGGAATATTCAGTAATATACAGAACTCATTGTTACATTAAAAGTAAATGAACCTGCTACGTCTAAGTTATTCATGAAGAGTTTACCATCTAGTCAAATTTCGAAAATAAAAACAAAGTAAAAAGTACAAATCTCGTTGCCCTAACGACGTCATCACAAACAACGGCAGCACTTGTCCCAACAAGAATCGCCCGCGTTTTCCGCAAATCGTTTCTTGTTTGTTTTCCGTAGTTGAATCGCAAATCGGTCTAGCATCATCTGCAATGTTTAGCTTGTAGCGTAATTATGTTTTCAGTTTTTCTAAAAGAAATTATTCCTTTTCTCGATATAAGGACTTGCTAAGTAACATTGGTGAAAGAATTCAGATTAATTTACAACCAAACGTTTTAACGTTAAATTGTTTTTTAACGAAACGATGCAAACGTTTCCTGTAATTAATTTGTACTCCTTAATTTAAAATTTATAGTTTATTTTGGAAGCCGCTAAGGAGAAATGGAAGAAAATTTAGGAGAAGCAAGCAAAATTTGTCTAATACAATAAGTGAATACTTCAGATGTTTATAAACATTACAAAATTAAACACTTGCCATGAAAAACCCAGACGAGGATCTTAAAATAACTATTTCTTAAAATGAGATAAAATGACATAAAAAATTCTCGCTTTGCATAGAGTTGAAATGATGCAAATACTTAAAAAAGCAGATGCTACAGAAAGCAATAGCACGAATCATTCCTTAAATCAGCAAAACATATCTCCATACAGATAAGATGAATCTTATCCTCTTAACTGACTGTCCGAATGAAGATATCATTAAATGCGGCTAAGTTCTGCTTCACATCAACGGCCAGGTCAAGCTTACCCTTGATGGTAGTGAGAGTAGCGCTTCCTAAATTCGCGATATAATAGCTGAAAATAGAGAGGATGCTACCCCCCGGAAGATCAAGGAATGCTACCTTATACAGGGAGGTACTACTTATTTTACAGAGATGCTGCTTTAACTAGGAATACTAATTTTGATACGGCAGCGTAAAAAGGAGATAATGTAAATACATCCATGTATCGCATAGAGATAGAGAAAACTTTTCTTTAGTTCTGCTGCAGCATACTAAACCTGTACAAAATAGAGAAATACTGCAGCAGAGCCGTATGATTATAGGAGTAATAGTCAAAGGTATTTTGGGAGGGGTCAATCATCATTAATAACAGGTCAGAGTGTTCTATCGATTGATTGACCATGCCCAACTTCCAATTGGTCAATCACTGTCACATGATACAAAAATATGCGACTCGTCACCAAAAATACCTTTTTCTATTTTCCGACAGAAGGCAATAGATAACACACAAGCTCCCCAGCGATACATAGAGGTATGTAATGTGTTAAAGAAAGTAAGTTGTTTGAAATAAATTTTAGATAGAGACCTCGATCAACTGGTAGCAGTGAGTTTTGGAAAAAACAGAGGAAAAGTAATCAATTCGTAAATTATGTAAAAACAGCGTATTGTGCAGAATATAAATTATTAGAGATTAGATTGCACAATAATGATACATACACTATTAATTGTACAATGTAGAGTCTAGTCTATACACGCTATACATAGTGCAATATACACTTATACATTGTACAATGAGCATGTTGATGTATACACAAAATATAATGTACATTTTAATGAAGGTTTCACGTCGAACGCAATAATCAGAACACGATATACCTGTGTTTCTTCGGAAGTCGGTAAGGTAACCAGCCTAGTCTTTTTCCGTCGGTTTTTGAAAAACTTAGAAATTCCAACATTTGGATCCTGAAATGCGGAGTACAATAAAAAATATATATCATTTAAGCTTCTTCTGAGCACCAAGCAGATTAATTAAGTATTCTACAGAATTAGTATTCTAGTTCGTGTGACCACTTATTGGGCTTTTAGACGTCTTGAACTTCTCAACCAACATTTGAATATATTTGGTAGTGACAGGATGGATTACTGAAGGGCACTGTGATTAAGTGGTTTATGTGGTTACTAATCCTTATCGATCATTCATGTTCCCAGATACTTTCAGTTTCCTTTCATAACAACCACGGTGTCTTTATTGACTAAGCCCGTGCATTCATGTTGAAGATGGTGCTATGTAAAATTTTTACCTCGTTTGAAGAAAATTAAACAAGATGTAACAAAAATGGTTAAGGCAGAATCTAAACTTTACCATGCATGCAGAAAACTCGATAGAAATCTCGTTTTCCATGACTGTAGGTAACTTGTCGATATCTTGATAGACATGTGACCACTCAACTTTCCACTGGTTCATTACGTCATCGTATTCGGATAACACACACCTGAAAGTTTTTTGTAGTTATTAATTTTCTCGCAGCTTTTTAGTTATTTCTTACCGCTGGTCAGTTAGAATGAAGGTAGATTTAGTGGTAAGTAAAGAGTGATGGTAGTAAGTATCTGAATTACCGCTGGTCAGTAAGAATGAAAGTAGATTTAGTGGTTAGTAAAGAGTGATGGTAGAAAGTATCTGACTTACCGCTGGTCAGTTAGAATGAAGGTAGATTTAGTGGTAAGTAAAGAGTGATGGTAGTAAGTATCTGAATTACCGCTGGTCAGTAAGAATGAAGGTAGATTTAGTGGTTAGTAAAGAGTGATGGTAGAAAGTATCTGACTTACCGCTGGTCAGTTAGAATGAAGGTAGATTTAGTGGTAAGTAAAGAGTGATGGTAGTAAGTATCTGACCACTGGTTATGCCGCATTACTTCTCCTAACAAGTACTTCCCTGAAAAAAAGAGATATAGTGCAAGTTGAGAGTAAGACAACATCGCAATACGTGAGAGAAAAATAAGGTAATTGTCAGAGATCTCGTCAATTAGTAATAGAATATGTCAGTTTAAAGTGTAAGATCTTTTCCTCAGTGACAGAGGAATAGTGAAATAGTATTGTAGTATACTTAAAAACTAGCGAAATAGCGAAAATTCTATTCCGATCATACCTTCACTTTGGTTTGTATTGTAAGGTCTAATAATTTTATCTGGTTGTATGTACCGGGGATGTCTTAACACCATAATTTTCTCATCGATCTGAAAGTAACCATGGTTACAAGTACTACAATAGTCTACGCCTGCATATTTATTTTAAGTTGTTTTTACTTCACTATCTCCTCACTTCATTCCTACGATTTTCCCCGATCTCCGAATTTATTAGTCCTACCGGTCTCTATACCAATAGCTACCTGCGTATGATGATGGATACCGTCAATAGTGTACGTTATCATATCGTTAATTCCCCCAAGAGGTCGCGTAACTGCACCTACCAGCCCCTTTCCAACTCCCTTGAAGAATCTGAAGTTGAAGTAGAGGTGTGTGTGTGTGTGTGAGGTTAATATAAAATGGAGATAACAAATACATCATATGATCAGATAAAAGTAAAACTTCTCCTACAGCAAGGAAGTTGGGGAAGAAGACTTGTCTCACCCTTCCACCCCCTCCTGGGCTGCCCCCTCTACCGGCTTTACAACAACTCCCGTTACTCCGTGGTAAAGTCCCATCAGGAAACTCTTCCCACCTCGTACTAGACCTGAGGTGGTTTGATTAGTTAGTTGGTGAGTCACGTGGTTTTGCAGCTTTGTGATTGGTTAGATACGTGGTATTGCGGCTTTGTGATTGGTTAGATACGTGGTATTGCGGCTTTGTGATTGGATGATTACTAGCAGTTCACTGACCAGTCCTTCCTGCAGATCCTCTGCCATGGTAAACAATAAAGAGAGGTTCCAACGGAGGTTATCTATATGGTGGATGTAGGTTCATGCCACGGTTTAATTAATGCATGTGTGTGCGCTACCGAAAAAAGAAATGTGCCAGTTGTTATTCAATCTGACTTTACCTTCTCCAATATGTGCTGGTTTCTGCGCCATCCTCCTGGCTCTTTGTTTCTGATATTCTTCATCAAATGTTAACTTAGCTAAACCTTTTCCTAAACTCCGCGATATCTTAATACGGGAGAGATGAGGTAAGTACACCTATATTTTGGAAGTTTGATTAAAGACTACATATCGAAAATTGATCGGGTGAGAAACACCCTCTGTATATTCTAACTACAATAAATTCAGGAGAAGAAAGCAGATTAACATTTAACTGACCTTACTAGCAGCTCCTACAATTCCTCCCACGCTGTGTCGTAGGAAACTGTTCATCCCTATGACAACACCCTCCGCAAACTCACGTGGTCCTTGTACTATACCCTGGGTGGATAAAAGTTGAGATAGTGTTTGTACTATAAATTATTTGTAATAAAATGTATAATTTGTAATAAAATGTTATAAAATCAAGAAAAATTGTGCAAAATAATCAGAAATTCTAACTTAAGGCGTTTTGTTAGCAATACAAGCAGGCTTGCTAGCTCAGCAGTTTCGTATATCGAGCTTCTTATTCAGATACTAAACCTGGTAAGGTTCGTAGAAAAGATCCTTTGTTCCCTCCTTTATATTCTGAGCCAGCCCGTAAGGGTTACCCAGGATGTCCAGACCGAACACAACGGCGTAGAGTTGCGTTAGAGTCTCGTGTATGTAGTGTTTTATAACACGGTCTTGGAGCTGGGCCTGGGTCACTAGTTGTCCGGTAGCGTCGTAGTAGGCCAGCTTGAGTACCGAGTCGTTTATAGCAACCAGACCTGAGCAGTTAATCGAGCTTAAGTACTGAGTAGTTTATAGCAACCAGACCTGAGCAGTTAAGCGAGCTAAAGTACTGAGTCGTTACAATGGTCTATAGTAACCGGACCTGCGGGCTTCAGTCTTAACAATTTAGGGTTTTCATCAATCAGCCTGTAACTGTGAGTAAAACTGATCAGTTCGGCTTTTGGATCAGCTAAATCTGTCAGAATACGGAACAAAGACTAACCAAGACCAAAAGATTTGAGATAGAGAGCTAGAGTATCCTCCTGTACTTGTACTTGTGTTGTGTCGGTGTTGTTATCCGGGGAGAAAGACATGTGAATCTTGAGAGGGGAGAGGTGAAACTCGTCTAGGAAGACGGGGGGACCACCCTCGTCCCCTCCGTCCCGGTCGTCCAGTGCAGTTCGGGATAACTTCAGGTCCTCCTGTAACCACTCTAGCTCCTGGTGTTAAAAGTTCAGGGGTTAAAAGAGGTATTTTTGGTAAGAATGATTTGGAAATTGTTGAAAACATAAAAACGTAATGAGGTCTTACTCTTTCTGTGCAACTCACTATATTTCTTGACGATAATCTTACCTGTTTCTCAAGGTCTACAATGTTATCTTCATCTACTTTGAGGAAGTTCATGACAGACAACAAGAACCCTGCATCCAGCTTGATATGAAACTCTTGTACCTGTAGAGGGATGGATTAAAACAATAATGTGATCAGAGTTGTGTTCTGAATCTAAAACTTGGAGAAAATCCTTGATACGTTTCCATTTTCCCAGCTTATGCATAACAGCTCCAGATACTACTTAGACAAACTACATAATGTCTAGTACCGAAATAACTCACCAGAGCTTTAACATATTTGTAATGATCCAGGACACTCTGTTCATGCTCCCCGTCAACAGAGGTCGACTGTTTGATCATAGCAAACTCTATGAGAGGTTTGGGGGGTTGTTGGGCTATAGCGTGCGAGGGGGGTTTTATTGGGTAGAAGACGTGTCGGAATGTGTGCTCTGTCAACTGATTATCAATCTGAAGTGGTATATGGTAATGTACATCATGTATTATATATAGTGTAGTCGATGTACAAAATGTGCGGAAATCTTAATTTTAACATAACTTTAAGGACGTGTTAACCTTTAATCATCAGTCTTAAACAAATTTGATAAACCTAACTACTACACAACAAACCTACACAACAAACCTAACTACTACACAACAACACACAACAAACCTAACTACTACACAACAACATACAACAAACCTAACTATTACACAACAACACACAACAAACCTAACTACTACACAACAAACCTACACAACAAACCTAACTACTACACAACAAACCTACACAACAAACCTAACTACTACACAACAAACCTACACAACAAACCTAACTACTACACAACAAACCTACACAACAAACCTAACTACTACACAACAACACATCACCTGTATTCTGTTAACTTTAAAGTGCACGTTAGTCTGGCTGGGAGAGCTGGTGTACTGTAACCACAGGGCAGGGAGGTAAGTCCTCCGGACCACAACAAAGCTACCCTCGGGGTAGGTCAGTGTCATCGCCTCCCTGTTCGTCATGTCGAACTTGTGGTCGTCAAACTCAACCACTGCTTTGTCTGGGGGAAGTTGTGTTTAGGACTAGGTTTGGGACACGTTCGAACACGCACCTGATTAACACTTCAGCCGCTAATAAGCTAATATAGACGTTACTGAAGATATAATCTCGATGTAGTGTTCACCAATAAGTCCTCTTGCTAGAGAGGAGGAGGGTAAGCTACTGAAAATAATAATAACATTCGTCCTCAGAATGGATTCATAAAATAGTCAGAGTATAATGTCATGTATATGTCAGATTATATTGATTGTATTTGTGTAAACATCAGTTGTCAAGTTCGATAGAGGGCACGGATAAAACAGTCTTATTTCGTAAATATTATCTCACAAAGAAAAGATATTATTTTACAAAGAAGACGACTTATTCTATAATTAGATTCCCTCCTGAAGACATGTCGAGAATTTGCCCAAATATCAGAGTGACAGGCAGTCTTTTTATAAGCTGTCAGAAGAAGAAGTTTCTGTAACCAATATCTACACCACTGGGCCAAGTTCTTTCTTTATTGTAGAATGTAGAATAGACGATTGAGTTGCTGAAGTTTACTGCTTGTTCTATAGCTTGCGACTCGAGAGCCAGTCGCTAAAAATTTGGCGTTTTATCAAACTCGATAATTATTACTTAAGATACTAATCATGCGCCTGGATTCTAACGAATAGTTGATCATTGGTGGTCAAATAATTGAGCCTATTTTTGAACGGCAAAATACGTACGGAATACAAAATGCCCATTAAAAATCCTAGCGCTGAAAACCAAATGACTACTGTCACAAAATTTGACAAATGAGTTTATTTTGGTTAAACAGTTTACATTCTGAATATTATGCACTAAAAAACCTTAATGGCGTTCGACTGAACCGAGTGGCAATCTGAAATATGACCAACGAATAGATAGCACTAAACATCTTTGATAAATACTACTTTTTTAGGATCCTTGAAGTTAAGGGTTTTCCAGCATAGGGTCAAACATTTAATTGGGTTTGTTTTAAATAGGTCATCACGATTAGCCAAATGTGTCTTACCTATTTTACCTTTTTTGAGCCACATTGATGACAGCTACTTTATTCAGTTCAACAGACTACACCCCAGACAGCTTCTAGTAAAGTTGTTGCTAGATTTCATTCAATTTCAAGTTTAAAAGTGTTTCGACTTAAGCCAATCATCCACCACAACTATATGATAAAACTCCTGCTTTATCGAGAAACTGACAAACCCACCACAGCCCCCAATACAATGACCCCCGTCAACTACTCCGACTACGGCAAGTTCGGCGAGAAGAGCACCCTGAAGAGGCACCTCTGGACATCCTGGCTCCTCTTTACCCTCCTCTCGTCCCTCCTGGGCGACTCTGTCATCCTCATCGCCTCCAGGAAGTACGGCGCCATCAAACTAAACAGGATAATCCTCCTGTTTATCGAGCAGATAGCGGTTTGTGACATGGTTCTGTCTCTGCTCTACATAGTGTTTACTCTAGTTCCTCTTCTCGGAAATAGGTGGATGTTTGGAACCACTCTCTGCGTGCTGAGAGTATATCTGGTTTACTTTCTGACTTCTGCTAGTGTCTTGCTGATCTGCGCCATGGTGATGTGTAAGTTGCTCCTGGTCAGGGGGATCCTCAGGGCCATGTCCTGGACCATCAGGCAGGTTCAGATTGTGTGTGCGGGGATCTGGGGACTGGCGCTCTATCTCCCGGTAACTTTTCTGGTCCTCGGCAAGAATGATGTTTCGTTTGACTACCGTGTATACACGTGTAATTATAGGTTCACAGCCGAGCCCTGGAGGAAGTGGTTGAAGATTGCCTCCTCGGTGACTCTGGGGTTCGTACCCAACATACTGATCGTCACAGCAACGGTTATGTTAGTCCTCCATCTACAGAGGGCCAGAACTGCGTCGAGGCAATGTCGGGGGTTGATCAGATCTCAAGGAATTATCACAGTCGTTCTCACCGCCATCATCTACACCATCTCCATCTTGCCCTTCTCGATACACCAATTCGTAGAGCCGCTCTTGAAAGTTGGAAAAGAGAGCAAGTTCCATACTTTCTTCTATCGACTAGCTAGCTCCTGTCTTCTTCTTAACCTCCTTACTAACTTCTTTATATGCACTCTAACTGTGAGGAGTTTTAGGACCTTCTTAGTGGATAGCGGAAACAGACTGACAGATCTGTACAGACCTTGCTCCATATCAGGTAAAGCTATGGTATTTTCAAAAATAATCATTAAATGGTATGAAAAATAATTATCAAATGGTATGAAAAATAATTATAAAATGGTATGAAAAATAATTATAAAATGGTATGAAAAATAATTATAAAATGGTATGAAAAATAATTATCAAATGGTATGAAAATAATTATCAAATGGTATGAAACGGTCTTGACCCTTAATTTAAACGTATGACTTATTAACTTAAAAACTCTGGCATGTTATTGGTAGAAAAGTTGATAAAATGTTGTTTTTCAGCGAGGAGGTCCGGTGGAGAAAGAGTTTCAAGCACGGTCACTACAAACTTGGTAGAAACAGCTGTATAAACAGCTGTATGTTTATGTTACAAGACATCAGTTTAAGGAGAGGAATCAGAAGGGAGAGTCCATCCAATTTTCTATTATTTGTTAGATTGTCACATTTCTTTGATTTAAATATACCTTACTCTGTTTTGTGATTCGCTTACGGAGGCAAATGACAATGAAATTGATAATATCTTGAATAGTTTGTGTCAGCTTTATTGATTCTACACCTTTTCAAACTGTCAGATTTGATCGATAAGGCGAATTTCTAAATTTTTCGAGATTCGCCAAAACAATGGTATAGTATTCTTGGTACAATCTTACAATGCATTAATCATTTTCGGCTCCGGTAAACTTTTGCTTATTTCTGTGCAGAGATGAAAGAATCAGAAACTCTTATTCACATGGGAAATCTTTGCCTTGTAACAGAAAATCTATTTGTGTAAAAATGATGCCGTTGTCGATGAGTTTGATGAACGTTCCGACGTTTTGATCTCTTAAAAAAGCGGCGTATAAGCCAGTTCGGCATTGTTGCCGTGGACTTGTGCCCTCGTCCTGATGCTATGAGAAATCTTAAAATTTCGCTCTCAGCCTGATGCCAGGAAGGTCCCTTGTAAAGGTAACAATAATTTAAACTGTGGTAGTATAGGAATCTAGATTACAAGATCTTATAGCAGTATATAACAAAGATAGTTAACGAATATTCATTTCCTCACGTTTTGTTATTAGAGGTCTATATAGACTTTAACCCAGGGGCTAAGATTTTGAGCTCCAACAGTCGACACCATTAATGACTTTTGCCTTCAAAATGTCGGCCTAACTTTTGGTGAGTATTTTATTGTTGCTCATCCTAAACTATTGTATGTAAGAAACATCAATGTTAATGGAATAGACTGTTGAACTCATTTCGTACCAGTTAATAATCTGAGTTTAGATACAGGCCAATGAAATAAATAACACGTACCATCGCAAGGACTGCTGTCACAGACCAGTTTAATGATATAATTGGAGATTATAAACATTAAAGTTAGCCTCGATACTCCTGTGATAACAATGCTCCATACAGTAATTATAGGAAGTGCTCGACACATTATAACAGAACAGGGAGAATCCATATCCCTTGTTTTGTAAGATTTTGTAACTTCACGAACTTTTCAGCCAACATAATTCCCCATTCACATCGCGAATTTTGTTTCTAATTTACCGGTAGAACTTTGAAGCCAAAGATCCGACCGAGATCGGAACGAGAAGTTCGGTTCCTAATTAACATGACTCATGAGTATAGTAAACATCAGTTTTTCATTCTGAGTTCAAGTGAAGAAGTTAATTAATATGAATCATGAGTATAGTAAACATCAGTTTCTCATTCTTAGTTCAATTGAAGAAGTTAATTAACATGACTCATGAATATAGTAAACATCAGTTTTTCAATCTTAGTTCAAGTGAAGAAGTTAATCAACATGACTCATGAGTATAGAAAACATAAGTTTTTCATTCTCAGTTCAAGTGAAGAAGTTAATTAACATGACTCATGAGTATAGTAAACATCAGTTTTTCATTCTGAGTTCAAGTGAAGAAGTTAATCAACATGACTCATGAGTATAGAAAACATGAGTTTTTCATTCTCAGTTCAAGTGAAGAAGTTAATCAACATGACTAATGAGTATAGTACCTAAACATCAGTTTTTCATTCTTAGTTCAATTGAAGAAGTTAATTAACATGACTGATGAGTATAGTAAACATCAGTTTTTCAATCTCAGTTCAAGTGAAGAAGTTAATTAACATGACTCATGAGTATAGTAAACATCAGTTTTTCATTCTTAGTTCAAGTAAAGAAGTTAACACTTAACATACAATACTGTGCACATGGGGCAATATTTCACTTTCCTTAGGTTCGTAGATGAGAGGTGAGAGCAATGCTTAGCAACAAAATTCTAGCTTGTGCAAGAAAATCGTTTAAAACTATAAATGCTGAGTAGATCCCTTTTATACATACCCATTAGCCCAGAAAAGCTTACCTGGGAACCTTAGTCTTTGTTGCCTGGCAGAGAGACTGAGAGAGCCACGCAGCGCTCGGTTAGAACCAAAGTTTGCAATTTGGATTCATAACTTTGTCACTGTCATTTGTACCAGGCCCAATGCTTAGCCACCATGGTGCACGGGTACAAAGAAGCCTAGCAATTACAAAGGATCCAGGTAAGCATGGCAAGGTTAACTCAGTGCTGAACAACTTTCAGTTGCTTACATGATCTGAGGGGGTACGCGAAGTGTCTCAAGATTTATAGGAATCAGAGGTATAGGTTAAATAGATGCTACGATATTGATAAAGAAGCTATCTATTATCTTATGTACCTGGGTTCATGATGACTTAATGCTTTATTTCACTCTCAAAACGGTGATCTACATTACTTGAGCATAAAGGAGCCCAACAAATGACCAGCATACGATCCCGCTTTAAGTATTCTAAGTAGAAGATCAGTGAGCTTGTTTTGTCAATACATATTTTTTCCCTTAATATCGTTAACTTTCATGCTGGGTTTTTTCGGTTTAAACCAAGATTGATTATTTCAAATTCGTTTACGAAATACTTGGGCTTATAAAGTTTATAACATTCGGTTGACACGTGGAGGGCTAAGGTCTGACTTTGAATTACAAGGCCACTTTTGAGTTGTGAATTCATCCTTTTTTATTGATTTCAGTACATTCGACATGAAATAAACTGAAACATCTGATTAGCAATGGCCACCGGTTTAAAGATAGCCATCTTATTTTTTGGGACAGCGCATCTTAGCCTAGGTAACGAATTTAAATGTCAAATTAAATGAATGATTAATTTTAGTTTTACTGCATTACTGGCACCCTGAATACAAACTACTCTTTTATTGTTACACTTTACTTAACATTCAATCAACAGAGTGGAAAACGCCTCAAGTTGAAGAAGAATACAGTTTGTCACAAAACGAAACAGTGGAACTGAAAACCACTGCCAACCTCTATGATCAAAGGATAATTCTGGATTATATATTTCCTCTTGACAATGTAGATGAAAAACATTTCATCAACTTCAAATGTATCAACATTTCCTCGAGCACTTGGATCTATGATATTCGGGGCTGTATGAAAAGTTTATGGACTCCATACCGATACATGAACGGAGTCCCTAGTGATGAGATAAAAGTTTGGCAAATCACCAGAACTTCAACTAGTTTGGTAGTGGTCTGTAACGGTGTGATAGTCCTCAACTTCAACTTTCTGACTGACTACAGGAACGGATACAGTAGCTGTCATGAGTTATGGACCAGAGAATCCACTGCTATAGTTTTCAGATATTCCCATGGCTTATATGGCAACAGTGGTCCTATGTTAATCAGGATTCCTAGTTCTGGTTAGTACAAAATTTGCAGAATAATTTTGAATAGAATTTCGGGAAAATTAGGTGAAACGGCTCCCAACGCCAAAAGACAATAGGTCCTTAGGTAAGCCGGATAATTTGCCAGGTCAATTGATGCTAAAACCGCATGAGAACCGCATAAGGACCGTTTCTTTAGCGAATCGGTGGTCGGAGCTGTTTTTCCCATTGGCCGAATTTCGGCAGCCATTTCACTGACACCACTACTATGACTCGCAATCCTAATGGTTTTAATAATCGAGGAAAATACGTCTTTATTAATCAATTTTATTGAGCACCGGTGAAAGCATGAAGTACTATTAGCAGCCAAACGGCTCATTTTTAAATAATCTGTGTGACCATGTGTAACCTGTCTGAAGGATGGGCTAAAATTTGATTAAAACTTGTATATGATGTCTACTAGCGATGTTTTCTGAGAAGGCTTAATTAATATAAACACTCCCTTAGCAACCTGCAACACACTTGACACTACTTGGAAGAGAGTAGAGACAACCCCGATACTACCAGTGAACCACGGAGATACTATCCAGCTCTCTTGTCAGACAGGATACAGTCTAGCTGGTAGAGATACAGCTACTTGTTATTATGGAGGACTAGTTGTTCTGGGGGAAGTTCCACCTCTTTGTTTAAGTGAGTAGCTATTAATGAGTGTTTGAAAGTCAAATCCCCCTATATCCCTCCTTACTTCTACCTTTACCCCTCTGTATCCCCCTACTCCATAGACCCCTTTTCACCGCTTCATCCCTATTATTCTATAGTCCCTTTCTCATGCTATATCCCTATTATTCTATAGTCCCTTTCTCATGCTATATCCCTATTATTCTATAGTCCCTTTCTCATGCTATATCCCTATTATTCTATAGTCCCTTTCTCATACTATATCCCGAATTTCAGCCCTTACCAGGAAGGCAGGAAACTGCCAAAATTTTATCCCATTATAAGCCCTCTGTTACGACACAGTCTCTTTTAAAAACCACATTTCTTAGTACATTAACTCAGATATCGAGATGTAGTCATGTCAGGTTTTAGCTATATTCCAAATGGTCAAGAGTGACAATTAAAAAACATGTGTGGAAAAATGAAATGTCGTGTGTCAACGTGTGAAATTAGTGATTAGTTCTCTTATCAATAAGGCAAGAAAAATGTTATTAATGTATGACTATATTCAAATAAAAAAAACAACATAAAGATGTAAAGAACATCTTGATGATCTGATAAGTCACCGAGAGAGAAGAAAATACAACTTAAATCTTGCTACGTTCTCACCATTGTCTTCATCTAAAGTAAAATTTCTTAAATCATTCAAATCGACAATTGTCTGTCTGTAGAAGTATTATATTAATGTCACTTAAATCAGTTAAAATAGTCTTAAAAGAATTTGAGAAAAATGCAATTTAAAACAAGAATTGCGGCCGCTTTCATTGTGTCAGGCGACCAAAACGCTTAGCCCCTCATGCCCCCTCAACCTTGGTGCTATACCTTCTGGTAAATTGATCGATTTTTACGTGACACCGAAACTTTCACCTGTGGAAGTCTAAGGCCACCCAGCAGTTTGACAACGATAAGCAATTTAATAATTTGCGACAAAATCAAAATTGATTGGGGCTAGTTGATGGTCTGTTACCAATAGTCCGACTGTGAATAATAGTCCGATGAAACGCCTACAGTTAGGCATCAAGCTTGGCCACATGTAGCTGGGAAGCATCTGGCTGGGACTCATCTAGCTGGGACACATCTACCTGGGACACATCTAGCTGGGACGCATCTAGCTGGAACGCATCTATCTGGGACGCATCTAGCTGGAACGCATCTATCTGGGACGCATCTAGCTGGTATGCATCTAGCTGGGACACATCTAGCTCGGACTCATCTAGCTCGGACTCATCTAGCTGGGACGAACTAAGCTGGGACTCATCTAGCTGGGACACATCTAGCTGGGACGCATCTAGCTGGGCCACATCTAGCTGGGACGCATCTAGCTGGGACGCATCTAGCTGGGACACATCTAAGCTGGGACGCATCTAGCTGGGACGCATCTAGCTGGGCCACATCTAGCTGGGACGAACTAAGCTGGGACGCATCTAGCTGGGCACAACATCACTAGGGCAAAATCTCTGGGGCACAACGTTCTGGCGCCCCGATGTTCTGGGGCAGGACGAGGGCCACCATAACGAAAAGTGTCAAACATTGTGAAGTTGTGAAAATAGCTTTATCATAATGGTTAAAGTTTAAGACTTTTCGTTCGGCGCATTAAGTTAAGTGATTGTGATGCCAGTAACTCTATTGAGGTGTCTAAGTGGGGTGTACTAGAATGTGGTTGTATTCTATCTAATACAGTCAGGGAAGTTGCAATCGTAAAATACATCCAAATTAGTATATGAGTAAATGATCACAGCAGAGAATTGGCATTGGAGTGGCGTGACCGTCTTCTAATATTCATCGGTTAAATCGGATGAAAGTTGATATTGAGAAGTTTCGATTTGTGAAAATGTACACCCCCATTTCGTACTATTTCGTATCTTGTTTTATTTCGCAACTTGATTACTATTTTAAAATCTTTAATCAATCTTTCAATCGGTTTTTGATCTATGGTTTCGACTTAAATACAGAAACATTTTATAACGATTTAGATGTAGATATTATCAATACAACTGCATTTAAACAACAAGAATTTGTCCACTTCGATACGAAGTTCATTTTACCACAATTTCCTTGCAACATTTTGAGCAGAACTTCAAAAGATTACTTGACTATACGACAGGTGTGAATGGTACATCTCAATGATGAAAATTCTGAAAGTGGCAATCTTTTTTTTGGGGATGGTTCACCTTTCAGAAGCATCGACAGGTATTATAAGTTTGTATTTGTGTAACTGTAATCCCAAACCTTGTGAATTATAAAGCTATAAGCAATATGTTATAAAACTATCCGACACGTCCCAGTTTTAATACGTCCCATCCATGATCCAACGGATAAAAACAATGTACAGGTGACATTCTAAGTTAGTAAATTTATAAAAAGAGAGCCTCCCCAGGCTCTAGAACCATGACCAACCGAATCTAGGCGAAAGTTTAGAACAGCATAACCAGTAACATCCCGTCAAACGACCAAGGTTCTCAAAACTAATGTCCCTGTGACATGTTAGGTTTCTGAGATGGTATAAGAGAGCCTTGGCGGGCTCATCAACTATGACCAAACGATTCAATGCAAACTTTAAAAGGAACATGGTCAAGTATATCCCGTTGAGTGGCGCAGTGTCCCGAATTAACTGTACCCAAGACATTTGAGGTAAATGGGTTGGTAAATTTGTTATAAGGACGCCTTTGAAGGCTCCAGGACCGATTGATCAAACGATTCTACGTTAATTTTGTACCTTGGTCATTTTAGTTTGATAAATAAGAAAGCTTTTGTGGGCTCCAGTTTTTTAACGATATAGAGGCCAATATCAGTGCTCTCCAGTGTCTCGTTTAGAAAAATAAAAAGTTCGTTTCAGGATGTGTGAAAGAACTCATTAACGTGTAAATTACTCTAATATATTAAAGTGTAAAATTAGACGCTTTAGGACATCTTTCTCTTTTTCGGTTCAACTAATATATTAAAGTGTAAAATTAGACGCTTTAGGACATCTTTCTCTTTTTCGGTTTATTGGCCTGCGAGGTGTCTCAAAAACACTGGACATAACAGACAAGCTAATTTTGCAACGAGGTGTCTCAAATCAAAACAATTTTGAGGCACCTTGGTTTTCCGTTTCAATAATGAGAACAAGAGAATGAGACAAGGCCCTTGCAGATATAATGAGGACTAAGGAGAAATGAAAAAATGAGATAGGAACTAGAGTCTGGATGAGGTTGGAGGAAGTATGACAGAAAAGCAAATCTGAAAAGAAATAAGGGAAAGGATTAACCGGGCAAATTTGAAAATGGCTGAAAAAGTGAAGCATCATTGATAAAGCGATTTCGCAGGTGGAAGATTCCAGCTGGGTCTAATGTACTCATCTACTGTTGTGAAATTTAGCGACATTAATTTCTGTAACTTTTACAGGGTGGATTACGCCAAAATTGAAGCAGCACTACAGCCTGTACTTGGACCAAACTTTAGAACTAAAGACAACGACCAATCTGGAAGAATCCCCGATAACAGTCTACTTCATTGACCACTACTTCATCAACTTTAAGTGTATCAGTCTGTACTCAAACACTTGGATCGCCGTTATCAGGGGATGCATGACGGACTCATGGGGCTCCGCGATAAATATGAACGGAGTCCCTAGTGATGAGATAAAAGTATGGCAAATCACCAGAACTTCAACTAGTCTGGTAGTGGTCTGTAACGGTGTGACAGTCCTCAACTTCAACTTTCTGGCTGACTACAGGAACGGATACAGTAGCTGTCATGGAACATGGACTAAGGAATCAACTACTGTTCAGTTTAACTGGAGCGGTGGATTGTACGGTGATACTAGTCATTTGTTTATGAGAATATCAAGTCACGGTAAATTCATTTGAATACTATAAATTGATTTTGAGGAAATTTGGAGATAGAGATTGATTAAACCTTTTGAAATGTTATGTACTGACCAGAATTTGATGAGCTGGTGCTGATTAATTCATCACCTCAATAAAAGAATATAAACACTCCCAGCTACATGTAACACACTGGACACTACTTGGAAGAGAGTAGAGACAACCCCGGAACTACCAGTGAACCACGGAGATACTATCCAGCTCTCTTGTCAGACAGGATATAGTCTAGCTGGTAGAGATACAGCTACTTGTTATGACGGGGAGTTTGTTGTGTCGGAGGACGTTATACCTTTTTGTTTTGGTAAGTTCAGCACCAATAGTATAGTAAATAGTATAGTAAAGTTTAGATATAGTATTTAGATATAGTAGTTAGATATAGTAGTTAGATATAGTATTTAGATATCTGTCGGAGCTGTCTCACAAATACTACTCACGCCATCATATCAAATTTGGTATTTCCAGTTGTTCTCTCTCATGATTCATGATCATTAATGATTCAATAAACTGATAAACAACTCCTGGAATTGTCAGTAGCTGGCAACTTTCCAGGAGGTAAAACCTGATTCCTCATTCC
Source organism: Mnemiopsis leidyi (assembly GCA_000226015.1). NCBI lineage: Eukaryota > Metazoa > Ctenophora > Tentaculata > Lobata > Bolinopsidae > Mnemiopsis > Mnemiopsis leidyi. The sequence continues at coordinate 189,728 of JH157226.1, forward strand.
TTCAACTTAGATATCAGCTTATCAGATACTACGAGGAAAATCTCTACAAGCTCATTCCTTCAACTTAGATATCAGCTCATAACAGATACTACGAGGAAAATCTCATAATTTGAAAATATTCTTAAAGAAATATTATGAAACTCTGTAGTTCAGTAATAAAAAGCTTCAATTTTTTAAATTCC
>JH157226.1:194131-221602 GCA_000226015.1 Mnemiopsis leidyi
TGAAAATATTCTTAAAGAAATATTATGAAACTCTGTAGTTCAGTAATAAAAAGCTTCAATTTTTTAAATTCCTGACGTGTACAATATCTATGTATGGCACTAATTTCATTGGGGAGGAAATAAAACAAGATAAAACGCTGCATACAGGTATTCGTCATCAATAACGAATATTTTTATTCGGACACGACATAATTTTATTTCAAAGAGTCGTAAAACTTTGAAAGAATACAACAATTGTCTCGCGCAATGCTAGTCCGGGTATTTCATATCGAGGTAAGGATGGCTATCTACATAAACAACCCTTTGTTCTTGGGATGCGACACGGTATAATTTCAGCCTGTTTAAAGTTTCAGTCTATATTTTTAGGACTTCATCAGATGACGGAGAGAGACTGTTGTCTGCCGCCAGTCTGTGCTTTTTTGCTGATTCCACGCTGCCGCAATCATTTATGATCTTGAAAGTCATGACTCATGCAGCGAATTATTTGAGATTTGACAAAAACAGGACCTGCTTGAAGTTGAACGATCTGTCTTATGATTGAGCCAATTTTAGCCTTCTGCTCTATTTTGCCAAGTTAATGCAGAAAGCATTTTTCATTGATTTATTAAAACGCACGAGAATAATTTACCAAGCAAATCATTCTTTCTGCATTTTTCTAGATTTTATTCGTTTGATTTTTCAGGATTGTTTCTTGTTGTCACCCGATCGCAATCATTTCATCAGTATTGAATAGTTTAGCCCCAATTACGAATAATTAGTAACATAAAGTTTATCGCAAAACCATAGGGGCAAAGTCAATTCAGTTTCTTCAACAGCGAACAGCAATACATGTGAATTCTTAATTGGACATTGAAATGGTCGACAATTTAAAAATCAACATCTTCTTTTTGGGGACTGCTTGCCTTTGTCTTGGATTGACAGGTAATAGAAATGTTGTAGAAGAGGGATAATCAATTTTACATATTCTTAAATGGTGACATGGTAAAACATTATGATCTTATTGCCCAACCATCTACAATGTCCTTCTCTTATAAAAAAGTAAAAGCTCTTGCTATCTAGCTATTAAACAGTAAATTAACATGAGATCACAATAAGATAATGGTGGTGGCAACCGCCTATGAAAAGACACACCACCTGATAATTTTTGACCTCGAAACCGGTGTCAATCGATTTTTCGTCTAAAAGAAAAAGTTTGCCACCGCTATATAAGAGCACATAAAGTCTTATCAGAAGTAGGACTGCTAACGTCATAAAGTGCATCTCATAAGAAGGAATACGTAATGATAATCGAAATATTTCAATCGAAATGACATCGATCATGTACTTTGTAAGGTTGAGGTTGAATTGTCTACATACGATTTTATGATACCAGAGAAGTTGGAAGGACGTTTTGACACAAAATTTGGTGGCGAATTTGACAAATACTGACAGATCTGTGTCTTTTTGGCTGGAGGCACACATGGCGTTTTACGACTGGCCGACTGCTTTTTTTAAACCAGTTCTTTTCCAGAGTGGTTCACCCCACAACATAATCGGGATTACAGTTTTTCACAAGAGGAAACACTGGAACTGAAAACGACTTCCAACCTGTATAATCACAGGATAGTCGTGAGTTTTAGATTTCCTTTTTATGCCTACTTCCTTAACTTCAAATGCATCGACATCTGGAACAGCACTTGGATCGCCGTCATCAGGGGATGCATGACGGACTCGTGGTACTCAGCGATTACCATGAACGGAGTCCCTCATGATGAGATAAAAGTTTGGCAAATCACCAGAACTTCAACTAGTCTGGTAGTGGTCTGTAACGGTGTGATAGTCCTCAACTTCAACTTTCTGACTGACTACAAAGACGGATACAGCAGTTGCTATGAATCATGGACTAGAGAATCCGATTTTATATTTCTGAACTTCGCCGATGGCCCCTATGGACAATGGCAAATGCGAATTATCCACCTAAGTAAGCATTGGATAAATGCTTTCATTATAATTCCTTGATCTTTAACTCGAATTATTTTTGTATCGTTATGAAGGATTCGTGCAAAAAACTTGTATTTGTTTTCATGGCACTGAAAATCTGTAGAAATTTAAACGACCAAAACTCCCTTAGCAACCTGCAACACACTGGATACTACTTGGAAGAGAGTAGAGACAAGCCCTGAACTACCAGTGAACCACGGAGATACTATCCAGCTCTCTTGTCAGACAGGATACAGTCTAGCTGGTAGAGATACAGCTTCTTGTTATTATGGAGGAGCTTGTTGTTCTGGGGGACGTTTCACCTTTCTGTTACGGTAAGTTCAGTGTGACTATGGCAAATATGCCATATCAATCTCTTCTACTTCTAAACAGCATGTTTTAACTCTTTGAGATGTCAACTTAAACAACCTCTGAGTCTCTGACCTCTATAAATAGTATAACTAATTAAACATAACTAATTCCCTATTAATATCATATACTTAAGCCTTAAAAGTTGCAGCATCTTTGCAACTTTGTGGGCAGTAAAACCTGGGTAACTACTCACTACCCCAGTTCTTAACACAGATATCTAGACAAGGAGCTAAGTTTTTTAACGTACAAAAGTGAGGGTGTAATCCCTAAAATTATACCTTGGTAGCAGGACTTTCTTTTTTAGGTGTAGACGGGGCGACTTCAATGTTTTCGAACAACAGAATTTTTTCATTGATTCTATATAGTAAGCCTGATGACAAAGAATTCTAAAGCACAGTGAATTGTTATCTCCTCGCTTATGGGCAATAAATCAAACTGACATGGTCAATAAATCAGACTGACATCTTAGTGGTCGAAAGAGTGTGTTATTGGAAGCTAAACAAGAAGTATTTCAGGAGACATAATATAACCAGGTACAGTAGTAACTAGCTAGACTGATTCAGGGACTTTCATGCTGGAATATCTACTAAATCAGCTGAAACAAAGTGTACCTGCATTGAAGGCCTCCTCTAAAGACTCAGATATCTTGGTACAGAGGAACTTGTAGCGGTCTCGTTTCCTTAGCTTTCTTTCCCAGATAGCACCACTACTGTCCAGCTGGATGTACGAGACTTCCTGGAGAGCGAGAAGGTATTGTTAGTCGGGAGAGAGGGGGTGAGGGGGAGGGGAGGGGGGGGGCAAAGGCTGGGGGCGTGGGGTGGGAGCTTAGGTCATAGCTTGGTTCGAGATTTGCCGTATGAAGTTACATTGACAAGTTCTAAATTCATCACAAAATAACAAAATTACCTAACAGAAAATTTGGTCAACTCAAGGCACCTGCTTATTTTGTGCAGGTATTAAACTCAGTACTTTAAACTAGTAAAAACTTTTAATAAACACTTTCAGTTGCACACACCTGAGGAATTCCATCAACCAGAGATATTCCAATAGACTGGGGGAAGGACATCTCGAACAACATGTGACTCTGCTCTATCTTGATAACTTCCTGTCCGACACAGTCCGCTACATCTAGATTGTCTGTGAAGAGGAGCACTCTCTGAAGACCGTCTAGGAAGCTGACCACCTGTGTTGGAGTGTTTGTTTTAGAATTTATTGTTTTAGTGGTGGTAAAGTGAATGCTAGTTTTACTGAAATTGAATTTATCGTATCATACTTACTTAGATTTTAGAAATTGTTGGTATCTATATTCTTTTTTGCGTCTCACTGATCTCATTGAGTATAACCACAAATCCTTCGAGATTCTTTGCAATTACTATCCGAATGCTCGACTGGCAACCAGGTACATACCTTTAAGCCGGGTAAAAAGTTTGGCAAACAGATTGCTAGAAAATTCAAATTACTTTGCAGCAGTGCCAGACACACGGTTTATACAGGCTAATACCGCGATATAGGCAAACCTGTGCTTTTCGTTGACGCTGAGAAATAAGGTCGTGGTACACAAAACCGACACAGTTGTCTTTGATGAAGTTCGCGCTTTTCTGGTTCTTTTCGTCACCCTGACAACATTTATTGAATAAGAGATTTGCAGTAGTATTAGCTTCAGAGCTCTAGTTTTATATTCCCACAACTGACATCATGAGGAGATGTCAAGCTGCAGAAAATATAAAAACCAACATATATGCTGGTATATATACTATCATGACATGAATGACCAAATTTGGGGGATTATCAGATAGGAATACATGTGAGTTTTCAACCACTATTTACCGACCTGCACACACCAGTAGAGTTCCCTCTTCTTATCCGGGAAGTCCCAAGTGTACAGAATACTCTTGTTAGGAGGCACCGTAACAAAGGACATGGCGCTGTGCTGCTTGAAACATATGCTCGACTCTGACAACAAGTTCTCAATCCTTACAGGGGCAGCTCCGAGATAATATGCTCCTATCCGTATCTCTGTTGAAGCCGTCCTCACATCAACAAAAACTACGATAGAGATGAAGGAACAAGCGTCGTCGGTGGAAGCGTCCGCTCGGATAACAGTTTGCTGGGTGGTGCCGAGTGGTACTGCCATGGTGGGTTTACCCTTCCTGATCTTGATGACTAGGGAGTGGTCGTCTTTACAGCCAGGCCAGAACGGGGTGACCTTGTTACACTTACACTCAGTCAGCTCCGATGTCAGCGCACCCCGGACCGATATAGGGAAGTTTAGTTCGTTTATGACCTGGAACCGAGGGTAAAAGGTGACAATGTTGGTCAGCTGGATGTTGGAGAGAGCGATAGTGACCCCTACCTCGTAGTAACAATCGTTCTCCTCGTCAAACGACTTTATACTCCCACTACTTCCTACCGTGTCTATGTTGAAGTACTCACTCCAACATGCCCTCTCTACTTTCACTCTCAACTTCTGCTTGGATTTGTCCGTGTGAAGGAAGGAGAACATCATGGGCTGTTGAATAGAGGGAGGATCTAGGATCTCCGAGCAGTCGTTGATACCTTGGTACCTCAACTGTCTACCAGTACAGTTAACCATCCAATATGAGCTGTATACGGTGAGGGTTAGACCGTCAGATATCTTGGCTAGGACTCCCAGAGTTACCCGATTTGTCAGGTTGTTCACACTTGCTGTCATGGTAACAAACTGTTGGGAGTGGTTCTCGAACTTCTTCAGGTCTATCACAAACTCGCCTGAGAGGTTATTCGATCAATCCATTCAATATCATTTACTTTAAATAATTCTAAGGTAATACTTAATCAATGACGTTTACTGTGTTATCGAAAAAATTAACTTTAAGAAACATGTCAACCCACCATAGCTTTCATAAGTTAAAGACAAGCCAAATGGTCCAACTCAACTAAGCAAGGACTAACCGGCCCAGTCGAAGCCCATGTCGTGGTAGTTGATAATCCGGAGGATGATACAAGGATCACTAGAGGGGTCCAGCAGGTCGAAGTGTTCGCGGTGTCCCGCAGGGATGTCTTTAGATACCCCCACAGTCCCCGCACCCTGGATCCTGTTATTGCGAGGATTATCAAACATTGTTGTATTTCTAAGTTTGTGTTGCATTGTTGTGTGGCGGTCTAAAGTTTAACCTCAGACCAGCGTACTAATATGCATGTATGTTCAACTGTAACACAGTCCAAATTTGAAGTCCGACTCAACAGCTGTCAAGAAACGAGTAACAGTAGAAGTAAGTAACTAGAAACTAAGTTAGTAACTACTAAATATCACAAACCTGAGAGTGACAGGGAGCTTGTTACAAATGATGACTGGAGGGTTGATGTAGATAGTGTGGTAGAGAGCGTTCTGTAGATTAAGTCTTGTAGGATTCCTGGGGTGTGTCTAGTATCTACATTGATTTTTCACAGAGATTCCACGTAAATAATCAGCACAGCTTTAACAATATTTAATGTACGATAACAGACGTCATTTCTCTCGCCTGTTGAGTGCCGGGAGTTTGTGCAGTATCTAATGTAACCAACCTGACGTTTAGAGGCTGCATGGAGAAGGACCCATGTTTTGGGTCTAGCTCGGTGCCCCTGGAAGCTGGGTAGCTGGCTACAAACTGGTGTTTGTCGACCTTCAGTTTGTTGGCAGAGAGGGGAGGAAAGGAGGGGGAGTGTCCGTCTATGTCCGGGGAAATGTGGAAGTGATGAGAGTCTCCTGTACCTGGTCAGGATTGAGCGATAGAATTGTTAACAAGTTTGACTTTTTGAAATGATTAATAGTTGAATAATTCGAATAAATTTTGATATACAAAGCTCATCAGAATTTATTGATTAAGGGTATGTATTAATTGTTTGCAAATTTAGTAGCTAACAACAGAAAAAAAAAGGTACTAACCACATATCTGTGCGTCAAGGGGGACGGAATACTTAGCACCAGGTCCTATAGTGCAAACCTAGGAGAAACTATTATCACAACCTGAACAATTTACATGGGAAACTTTATGTAGGAAAACCTGAAACTAAAATGATACACATAAAACTAAAACTGACTTTAATGATAATTAAAAACCCCACAACAACTGATAGATGCAGTACTAATAGCAAAGACCTGGGTTATATGATGAACTTCAGATCAAGAAGTATAAGAGCAATAGCGGCAATGCTGCGGAATGACACAGTGAAACTTATTGGTGAAGTGAGGGTAAATGGTAGGAGTGAAGGGAAGAATTCGGGATCAACATTTTAAATTAACTCTGATTAACATGCAGTCGGAAAAAGACAACGAAAATAGAACAAAGAGTTGCTTCAGATTAAAGCCTTAATGCTATGATCGAAAGCAGAGATTATTTAAATTCTCAGGAAGATACTTTCTACTTTGCTGAACATCTACATAAGAGGGCGTGAAAAGTGCACTTACAAAGCACCCGCAGGAAAACAATATGATATCTGAGACTTTTGGTACAACACGAAATGGACTTTTCTTGGAGTAGCAAAGGTGAGTGAGGAAATAAGATAGTAAATCATGCAGCACGCAGAAGGAAAAACGTTAAAAAGGAAAGGGTTGAATTAAACCATGGAACATGCACAAAGCTTTAGCAGAGAGCGAAAACTAGCAGGAGCAGGTTAAAACAGAGAATAACGGAAAAATAAACCTGAACACAGCGGCACATGCACGATACCTACTTGGAAGTGCTTAATGGTAACAGAGACCTAGAGAGAACCTATAAGTTCAAGTAGAAGATCAAACTGTTTGAGATGTTATCGTCATTCGCATTCACATTCACATTTCACGTGGTACGAATTAAAAAATCAATCAAATCACAATAAAATATATTGCTTACATTTGCCACGAGTGACAAAACAGCACGACGTGACACGATTACAGAGCACGTGAGACGACTACAAAGCACGTGACACGACTTCACAGCACGTGACACGACTACAGAGCACGTGAGACGACTACAAAGCACGTGACACGACTACACAGCACGTGACACGACTACAGAGCACATGACACGACTACAAAGCATGTGACAAAAGATGATAAAGTTGGTGACTAAACTTGTAGCTGACGTTGTCAAACTCACCAGTTCTCGATTTGTCGTATCGTCAGGTGCAGAGTACCACAACCTTTGGGAGAAAGATTGTAATTTGGGAATAAGAATATAATATCAGATTATAATATCCGATTTTTTTTGTTTAATTGCAGTTTTGAAAACGTTATAGGTCTGCATCTTAACGCCCCTAAAAGTTAGGGCTGGAACTCTCTATAAGTTACACGATCATAATCACCCTCATTACCTGACAGGGACACGCTGTAGATTATGAAAGTTGAGGGGAGATCGGATAGTGACAGTTTTACTGCTCCTCACAACCGTCACTTCAACCAACACGTTTCGCTGAGGGGTCGGTCGTTAATCAGCTAATTTATTAAGCAAATCTGCCAGCTGATAGCTTTATAGACGTCGGTTGGTTTTAGGTGGAGCCAGAGGTTTCTTTGTCACACGTTATAATAAATTGTATCTGGCTTCTTTCTGAAGTCATAAGATGAAAGAAAATGCGTAGTTTCTGGCTCCTCCCTAAGGAAGCTAGATTCTATCGGCTATCTAGATAGTCGGGTGATTGGTTCATACCACTGGGTTAATCAGTGAGTGATGTAAACTTAAAGAGAGATCGTGCTCAACATCATACAAGTTAACAGATTGAGAAGCCGGAACTTATTTTAGGAACTAAATGCTAAACACATGCAAATATTTAGAGTTTAGCTTCTATTTTAGTCAGCAGTTAATCCCTAAACATCACAGTCTCAATTAAATGGGAGAATGGGGATAACTATAGCAGCAGAATAACGATCTAACTAGAGACGATCTACTATAGTCTATAGAAGAAACTCAAGAAAGAAGGAATCATGCCAATCAACTGTCACCTAAAAAGAAAAAGCAATCTAAAGTAATCCCGATAACTTTTGATAAGAGCAGATAGCGATCATGCGCTATGTTGGCAAATTGTCATGCCAGGTGACAAGGTTGGCAAACTGCCAAATAAACAGCGAACATGCGGGATTGCGGGACAGCTCTTGTTATATCTTTACCACAAAGCTGGTAGTTTCCAAACTGGCTAACTGGAACTTTAACCTGTCCATGTAGGTTATTTCTCGTTTTAGGTTGTGTCGTTCCACCTTGACAGGAAGTGTCAGAGTCAAGGAGAAAATGTTGCACACGGTTCAATCTATTAGCGAGTTGGCATTTTAAAAATTATTTCTCTTGGTATGACTACAGACTAGTCTCGTGTTGAGATCACAATATATTCAGACCTCTTGGCAAACAGCCAGAGGATAGCGCTCTGTCTGCTAAGATACAGACATAATGCGATGGGGTGAATTTTTAATGATGAATGACATTTTCTCCAAAGGATGTAGGGCCCAGCCTTCGCTATAAAAGGTTTGATTGGTTTATATTCCGAACTTAAACCCATCTACCATCAGCTAATTCTATATTTCAGGAGAGAAGATTTAAAAAGATCGCAGTTGTAATCAAAATAACTTGAAGAAGAACCCTTATGTTAATGAAATGCTGACTATACACCAATGCTGACTATACACCAATGCTGACTATACACCAAGTGACTACAGTATGTTTGGCTGTATCCTTAGGCAGATATGCACAATGCACATGGCGCAGAATTTCTAGGCAAAGAATCATGTACAGATAGGCACACATATCACGGTTCACATTCACTGTACAAACAGGACATATTTTAATGTCCAACATAAGAAACAGAAGCACATGAGACAGACGGAAAAACGTTGATAATGATGACATACCTAGATATCTTCTCTAAGCATTGACAGTAAGCAGATACATAGGCTCACAGTATTGACACGCAAATATAGGCACATTTTTCACTGAGTTATATACACATAGGCACACACACAAAATTAAGCAATGAGCAAACATGCACGTTTAAGACGATTTATGAACACGGCTGAGAAACAAACTCTTAACAGCAGACTAGATGTTATACACAGATGTGATACACAGAAGACTTAAGCGTGACACATCTACAAAACACTCGAAACACGCAGCGAACAGTAGAACATTAGTCTCAGTAAAACACTAAAACAGTAAAACAGTACTCTCAGTAAAACAGTAGTCTCAGTAACACAGTAGAACAGTAAAACAGTAGAACAGTAAAACAGTACTCTCAGTAAAACAGTAGAACAGTAGAACAGTAGCGATCACCCTCCATGACTCACAGTTTCTCTAGCAAGACTAGAGATATCGGGCAAGGACACTGCCGAGTTGATCAGTTTTGTGTTGAACGAGGTGGACCTTCTCTCCATTTTAGCGACACGACGCTGATGTGGTGGTACAGGTACTTCAACATTTACTTGTTAATTAGCTTAATTTTGTAACAAGTCATGTAGTTTAATTTGGATGAAATTTATTTTACGGTTTTGGTTATAATAGGACTAAGTTCTAGGACTAAGTATTTGAAGATGAGGAAATTTTCACCTCGATATTGTACTTTTAATTCAGGACTTAATTGAAATACTTACCTCCATAACCAATCTTTCATCAATGATCGGCCGACTCAACTCAAGTACAGAATTAATATCAAATAATCTTGGACTGATTTAAATGGTGATAACCAAGTGATTCGATAGAATGAATCAACATCAACCAACAGAAGACCAAATCTCCTGACTTACCTCTCGCCTTGTGGACGCCTTTACAGCGGGGATCAAACCGTAGATGTATAGACCGGCCTGGACTATCTGTATGTCCTTTACCTCTTCGTACCCCTGTAGTTTTGAAATATTTCAGGGTTTCAAATCGAAATATTTACACAAATTAGACAAATTTGGGTAAAATGATTTCTCAATGTTTACTTAAAGGAACTTCAAAGAATGCTAAGTAATAACACCAAATTCAAACAAACCTCAATTTTGACACTTATGCTGGCAGCATCCGATATCTCCGAATTCTTGGTGTTTTGACTCTTCTCCCGAGCTAGCACGCGCTGTTTCCCGCGATCTTTCCCGCGCTTCATTCCCGCCATTTCTAACTTTAGTCCTTGCTTCTCGTCGTGCACCAGTTCGAACTCAGGCGGGGGCTGTAGGGGGCGGAGTGAGGTTGTAATAATTTAGTTATTTTGTAAGTTATCCACAATAACACACCCTAGTTCACTAGGAAATTACGAGAAAAAACGTGTTCAACGTTCTGCCTTAACAATTATTGGGCGCGTCTGAGCAGAGCAAATGTACGTAATTGGGGGGGGGGGGGTGGGAGGGAGGTTGACAGGTTCATTTTACAGCAATCGTAAGCTGTAAACGGAGCTTAATAAGGAAATACTATGAAATGATGAGCAGTTGATTTTTAGACTACGTAAGATAATTACGGTGGAGAAATGTTTTGTTTATAGTTAAACTATCGTTTTCACTAGTGTTTATCCATCAACATTGGTTTCCACAACTAAGCCAACATTGGTTTCCTTTTTTCTACTTCTTTGTTATCTTTTATCAATATTGCTTATTGTCTGAGATAGTGAATTCAATTTATAGCAATTTTCTGTACAGTACTAACAGAAGCATGTCGCGAACTGGAGAACAAAACCTGAAACAGCTCCAACACTTACAAAAAAGGAATTCGCTGTCTTCGCAGAAAACCCTTCCGGGATACGATCAAGCAAGATAGCCGCTACTTTCATCTCCGAGAATAATCTTCAGGAGAACGCAGTCAGCATGTTCAGTGTCCGGGCAGGGACCGGGAACTTTGAAGTCGAATTAGTGAGGGAGCTGGGTCTCAACTTGGAGTATGTTTGTGCGGTGAAACCGAACAGAAATCACATGTTGGAACTGGAACAGGCTCTTAAGGGGCTGGAGGTAAAGTACGATGTGAACACTTCCTTCTTTGATAAACAATTCTGTTTAAAGGAGGCGGGACAACAGGATACGTTTGATATGAGCCTGTACGGGTTTGACGACCTTCACGCGGCAGTCCTACACGCTAGAAACTTTCCCAAACCAGCCGGGAAAATGTTGATATTAATCCAGGGAGAAGGAGCGAAACCTGCAGTGTTCTCGTATCTTGTGGGGAGGAGCGACCCTCAGATTGAGGGAGGAGGGTGATATACGACATGGTGGAGTGATGTAGTGGAGGGAGGCATCAGATAAGAAATATGTGTGAGGGTATACTAGCGTGTATTTGTGTATTCAGGGGTGAACACACTATTATATAAAGTGCAGGGTTGTGCGCCACCCGCCGTACCGAACAATTAATTTTATCGGCGGCGCAAACGGCGCGAGCCGTGAAACTGAACTTGGAATTCAAAAAATTATTCTTTTAACTTTTATTGAAAGACTAAAAGGTTAATTGAAGTGAAATTGGCAATTATGAAACGGACTCAACAGGTCATGCCGCCGAACGCCGCTAATTTGGGCCATGCCACTACCACTGGTTCGATTACGCATTACAAACAATACTGCGTGTGCTTCCTATCATGACAGTTCTAATGGATTAAAGTGAGCCGATTCTGCAACAGAGAGCAGTTCACAATGCCATAGCAAGAATAATTAGGGGAAATCAGTTAACCACTTGCAGTGCCGAGTCGAGATTGCTCCAATCGAGGACCTGGTTGTCTCCCAGACACAAATAGAATTTCACTGGTTGTGTTACACATTAAAGCAATTAGGTTAAACACCCCTCCGCTTCTTTTAGACTTAAGAGGGATTCTGATTTATTTATCTGCCGTCTGCATTCTATCGCTTTATTGAATTTAAAGTAAATTACTTCTTAATTACTCAAATTGATAACCGCCACTGAAAGTTACATAACCGTGATTTGAACCGTCAACCTCGCTAGAGAAGCTGTTTATGCCAGCACGTTGTGCCACTGTACCACACTGCTAAACTTTCAGGAAATTGTGTACGTGATGTATGGCTTTGTGTAATGCATTATGTACTTAGTCGTGTATATTCCTTTGTTATGAAATTGCCTGGACCTAATCTCCGCTATACAAACTAGAACCACATGATGCTACCAAGGCCTGAAAAGAAAAAAAGACGATTTTTCCGAATTTCTGAGTTGTGCCTACCGAAGAGAGCCGTATTAGTATCTGATATCAATAGTAAATTTGATTAATGTTTCTAAAGTCGCAGGTCCGTTCGGAATTTGAATTTTGATCTACTTTAAAGACCTCATTACATCTGCGTAATACACATATCACGAGTCGTATGTATACTTCTGTCCTATATACTTCTGTCTGCTATTTTCCTTTGCTCTTGGTACAAATTTGTATAGTGTGTAAGCTGGGAGAGTAGTTTATGTACACTTTACGCTGCTTGAGCCGGCGAATAGGTTCTAGCTTACAACAATCTGGCAACCAGCAAGCAGGATATCTTTTATAGGTTTCATTTGGATTTCTAGGATCAAAGTACATCATATATTTCTACATTTTGCAATTTCTGTACGCTAAAAACTTTGCAGCAAGCTAAAGTATACCTACCCAGCACACAATGCCGAGAAAAGTAACCCACCTTATAATCGACACAGACCCTGGTTGTGACGACTGTCACGCTGTTACCCACCTCCTCACCTTCTGTGACGTCATAGCCATCACCACGGTGTTCGGTAACGACACCCAACTCCACACCTCACTCAACACGTGCAGGATACTGGAGATGTTGGGTAGAGTAGATGTTCCTGTGTACACTGGAGCGAGGTGTAGCTTACAGTCAGCTGGTGATTATATCAGAGATCCAGATTTGAGTAACTATCACGGAGGGGATGGACTGGGGGATAAACAGGATGATATCCCCGTGATCGTTAACAAGCAGCCCGAGCTACATGTATCAGCTCCGGACGCTATAGTTAACCTGGCTAGGAAGTATCCGGGTGAGGTAACGATAGCAGCTCTAGGACCCCTCACAAACGTTGCCATGGCAACACGACTGTGTCCCGAACTTCCCACTTTGATAAAGTCTCTGTACATCATGGGAGGATGTTCGGAGTTCGGTAACACCACTCCCTGGGCGGAGTTTAACTTTCATTGCGACCCGCTAGCTGCCCATCTGACTGTGCGGCAGTTCGCTAAGTCTGGTGTAGTTCACATGGTACCATGGGAACCCTGCATGGATCGAGACAACACTCTTCCCTTCACCCAGTACGACTCTTTGTTTGAGGGATCGGGAAGTTCCCCGGCTAAGACACTCTTGAAGGCTACTGGGATGAATAAATGGTTGAAGAAGAGAAGAGCAGCGAACGAGGAGAATGGTCTAGGGTACGGGTTTGCCGATCAGTTTGTATCTCTGTTGTTAGTTTACCCGGAGTCAGGGTTAGAGAGGGAGCACTACGAGACTTTACAGGTCCTGTGTCTGGATGAGGGGGAGGAGAGGGGTGGAATGGTGGAGTACCTGCAGGGCGATGTGTCCGGGGGCCAGGAGAGGGGACTTTTTGTGTACAGGAAGTTTGATATGGGTTGTATGATTGATCTTTATAAAAAGTGTATGGCAAGTTGATCTAAACCTGTTGTAGGGTACAATGATAATAATACTACTGCAATTATCAAACTACTACTAAGCTTCTAGGTATTGATGTTAAGTAAAAGAGTGGATGGCCGGTAAGAATGCTTACCTATAAATTATGTTATAATTTATGTTATAATATATGTTATAGTCATAATGATAGTGGTATAGTAGTAGTTGGTTAGTTTAAACTATCCTATGTTTTAGTAATTGTTACTATTTTGTTTTATGATTTTATCAGCGAGTTGTATACTGAATGGATTTTAAATATGATTCATGGTTGGTATCCGACGAACATCATTGATTACTATTAGTATTCACTATTATCATTTAAGCTTAATAGACGGTGTTTTATTAAACTTACAAAATTAATGTTCAATGATTTGATACGCTATAAGAATAAATTCTTATCTATAACGAAATTTATCCCTTTGAACAGTCCTAGCTCTAATATGCATTCTTTAAAAAACCTAAACAAAAAGAGAACCTTAATCGATCATCAACTCCTTCAAGACTTACCACATTTCTGGAAGAATCCTGCTTGCCCCTGACAATAATGTTGACTCCACACAAGTTGTGTACCATCAGAGGACTGACTGCTTTAGGTTGGATAGTCATGTCATCACTGACTACACTCCACGCTTCACTGAGAACTTGGAAGTTCTTCAGAGCGGAGTTTGTCAGAGTCAACAGTAGCTTGTCCTGGAGTGGGGGTCGTGATATTGCAAATTGGAGATAGGCTGTCGGAGAGACAGACAGACAAACATACAAATATAATAGACAGTCAGACAAATATAACAGTGAGACAGACAGAAAGACAGACAAATATAACAGTGAGACAGACAGAAAGACAGACAAATATAACAGTGAGACAGACAGACAAACATAAAAGTGAGACACACAGACATAACAGACAGCTAGACAGACAAACATACAAATATAATAGACAGACAGACCGATATACAAACATAACACAGACAGTGAAAATACAGACAGATGGACACATAGAAACTCACATCACTAGTGATATGTATCTCGTAGAGGGGAGGAGCATTCTCCATTATGTCCATACTGTCTGCACTGGACTGCGACATTGAGTCCGCCTCTATGTCACTTGAACCGTCAAAACCTGGGAAGTATGGAGTCCGCTAGAAGAAAGATAGTCTACTTCTAGCAATCGAGGCAATATTATATCCATTATAATGGATATAATATCCATTAAAAACGCCGTTTTCAAATCACAAAATCCACAAACAAGCAGGTATGGTTCAAAGGTGCATACTTCTTTATCAGACTTAATAAGATGGGCTAGAAAAATTAAAACTTTGATTAATTGTCCAATAATATTGGATCGGTATGTTGAATAATCCCAACGTGTCATGCGGTTAGAATCAGCACAATTCAACAGGGGTTAATAGAAGGTAGAATCTAAAATATTCACGCATGAAAACTGGTTTGAGTCCTATAGAGTAAAACTGAAGTATTCTTATGAAAAGAATTTAGGGCTCTATTCTTTTATGCCTATTATAAGTAAGCTTGTAAAGGAGAAAAGACATGCTTGCTTTATCAGAACAAACTTTACACGTGTTGCAAATAAGTGGTTATCAGTAAACGAAGTTGTAAGTTTAAGTTAAGACGTTATGGTACATTTGGTATGGTTATAACTTATAGTATATATGGTATGGTGATGATACATTTAATATGGTTATGATATTTGCACGCATTCAATGTTACTCAAAGCTTAGAGCTAAAAAACCCCAAACCGATAAAGGTATCGAAATATGCCAACACCCTTCTCAGTAAGATAAACGAAAGCATGCTTCCTACAATAATATGTGGCTTTAGTAGAAACACCCAACCAGCCATTCAAAACTCAAATACTGCACGAAAGTGTTCAGAATTTCATCTGACTTGATGTTAAATTCTGCTGCACGGGCAAGAATATTCGCGTGCAGGAATCTGCGCGGTTCACGTGCAAGAATGAACATTTGAACACTAGCACTGAACACAACACAACTTTGTACATACTCTGCCCTAGAAGAAACTCCTCATTCTCAACAGTCGGACACGCTGGGAAACACTTAGTAAAATTATTTCACTTTCCACTAAAGGTCAACTCCTTAGATAAATCGTTGAGTCTAGAACTAGATTATTAAGTATATTGGAGTAAAGACTATACCAAAGTAAGACTACAATATTTACCGAACATCTGCATGAGATGTGCTGCCTCGTTGGAGATCTCTATTGGACATTTCTTAACTGTACAAGACATGTTCCACATTCTGAAATACAATGTGTTGGAAAGTGTTCACATGATAAATCTTGGAGAGATAACCATACAACCACTAGCATTATTCTCCTTTCTGAAGGTTATGTTTGACGGTTGATTCGAGCGTAACACGAAGTTTCTATTTCATGAATCAAGTAGTTTAGACAAGTTTAGGAGGAGAAACCTGATGGATGACCGATGGGAATAAATCCCTCCGCAAACTACCTGTAACTTCCATCAGACACTTCCACCTGCTCCAGCAAGGGTTCAAATGTGCCGAGTGTGTAGCTGTAATAGTTAGCTTCCAGCGACATGTCTAGTTCCACTAACATGGCACCTCCCCAGTCCTTCACTTTGCACGTGCTGTGACCCTGGGTGGTACGATAGCACGTGTAACTTTAAATACGTTGCAATCTTGTACGATATACTCCAGGGCGCGCCATATAATTGCAAATAGAAGATATGTATGGGGAATAAAAATAACGAGGAGCTAAGACCATAATTTAACCAAAAAACCCATAATAAACCAACTTAAGATTTATAAATAATCAAACAATACCGTGATAACAACAAGAGGCTCATAGTCCGCCTCTAGAGTTAACTTGAAGGAGTCCATGGCTAGAATCAAGGTCTGGCCTAGGGGCTCCATACGCTTGAAGGAGAAGATGTCGGACTCCGGGCCGAGCAGTTGTTTCATGTTCTCCTGGATTAGACTTTGTGCTGCTTGTCGCAAATACCACCTGATCAGGGAAAATTATAATAGAGGTCGGCATTCTTGGCATTGAGTTACTACTTAATAGTTTGGGTGATCAGCCGTATCAATCTTCTCAATCTTCAAAAATTATAATCCTTTCCTATACCATTCCTTACACTAAATAAGCAAGATTAATAGCTACTCAAGAGCTCCATAAAAATATTAATTCAAAGGTAGTTTAAAAGTAGCATTATTTAAACGCTAACCTGTTGTGTTCGCCGATAGTTTCCATATTCCAGAGATTGTAAGCATAGGCTGTGTGCTCCTTCTTTGCCGCGTTTGTAGTGTCACTCTCTCCGAATTGACGGGAAACAACCATCATCACGTTCAGGGTTTCCGGGCTGAGGATGTTGTGACATCACGTGTGACGTCACGCGGGAAAAGTATGACGTCACGCGGGAAAAGTATGACTTAACGCGAGGCAAAGTGTGACGTCACGCAAGGTAAAGTGTGATGTCACGTGATGGAAAGTGTGGCATTAAGTGAGGGAAGTGTGACGTCATGTGGGGGAAAGTGTGACGTCATGTGATGGAAAGTGTGACGTCACGTGATGGAAAATATGAACTGAACCCGAAAAAGTAATTGGTAAGCACGGTGTCTTGACGATAGCGAAATAAACCGAAAAGGCGCCAAAACAGAGGTAAAAATAAATAACTGTTCAAGCGTGAAATCTTACCTAATGTTAAAAACTAGATCAGAAATATTCAGATCTACACTTTCTTTTTCTCCTTCAATTTTGGTGTATAACATTGTTATATCACACGGCTGAAAATAGGTTTTTAAAAGAAATAGAAAACGTGAGAAGAATGTGCTTCTGTTCTGAAGGCTTTTAACGATTTAATAATCTTATGAATATGAAAATCTTTGATTTCAATCTTAAAACCGTAAACCAAAATACAAAACGTTGTTAAAAGCTTTAAAGTAGACCTGTAACAGAAGGTAGATGGAGCTCAGACGATAGAGGTACTGACAAATAAACAGGGTAATTCGTTCTACTGTTATTCTGAAAGTGAAACAATTATCTTGCAAATGTTTGAACAAGGTTACATAAAATTTCGTTAGTAACATTCAGATTTCTACGTTTTCGTATCGTATCTTTTATAAGAACTTGAGTCTAGGATTCCTGAATATACTATAGGGCCGGTAGCTCAATTGGTAGAGCACTCATCTAGACATTGCAGAGGTTGTCGGATCATACCCGACTCGGCACGGTGCCGGTCCATGAATTTTCTGAATTGACTATCAGTGGAAATCGTGCTCTGTACACATCATGTAGCTTGGTTGATCCTTCGGCCCACCCGTTAACACACCCGTTAACAATCATTGCACACCTCTGGGAGTCGAGCTTGCTCGAAATGAGGTTCGAAAAAGGCCCCCTCCCCACTTGAAACCACAGTCCTGAATATTAAAAGAGTAGCTGATCTTATCGTTTATTGAAAGTATCAAAACAATACTTACTGAACGGCAGTCTGATCGCCTCTCTGGTTGAACTTGAGTACCACCCCCGTCCTAAGAAGTAGGGCCTGTGTTTTCCAGTTGGCATGGTTACTCAGGAACACCACTTCGGGGTTGTTCACGGTCATTGTCACCTGAATTATATGGGGTGTAACTTGGGTAGAGAGATGATAAAGAGAGATGATAAAGAGAGATGATAAAGAGAGATGATAAAGAGAGATGATAAGGAGAGATGATAAAGAGAGATGATAAGGAGAGATGATAAAGAGAGATGGTAAAGAGAAGAAGCTATGACAGAGGGAGGATGTAAAGAGAGACAACACCAGCATAAAACGGATTACCTGATAAGTTACTTGGCTGGGAACAGCGGGCTCAATCGTATTTTGTCCGATTTCTTCGATCTCTCGTGAGCCTCCAGAATCAGTGATTACAACAGGAGTTGTACCTGTAGACTCTGGGGAGGATGTGGGTAAGGAGTACTGAATAAACTCTCACGATCTATTAAAGTGTAAAATGGGGATCAATATCAATATAAGATGTGTCGCAGCATTGCTCCAATCTTTATGTTTATGTTTTCCAACCAAATCAGTACTGACTAATACCTTAGAAAACTGATTTTAGAACTCGTTTTCAAATCTACCTGTGGTGTACGGAGATACGGTGAAGAATGTGATGATGTTGTTGATGAACTCCCAACTAACAACGACGTGTGTGTCGTTTATCTTGGAGTCGACAGAGATATCCCCAGACTCACTGATTTCTACCACCGCAATTAACTGAAACATATCTACATTGTAATCAGCACAAAATCCGAACTTTATTCGGTTTCTTCAAGCAGAATAATGTGAAAAATACATACTTAAACCTTGCAAGATAATTGTATATTAAAGTGTCGTATTCTAATCAGAGCATGAAGATTTACAATCTAACCATGGCTGTAGGTAAGTCTAGAGTGTATATTAAAGTGTCGTATTTTTATCAGAGCAAGAAGATTTACAATCTAACCATGGCTGTAGGTAAGTCTAGAGTGATGTATATTAAAGTGTCGTATTTTTATTAGAGCAAGAAGATTTACAATCTAACCATGGCTGTAGGTAAGTCTAGAGTGAGAAGATTTACAATCTAACCATGGCTGTAGGTAAGTCTAGAGTGAGAAGATTTACAATCTAACCATGGCTGTAGGTAAGTCTCAGAGCAAGAAGATTTACAATCTAACCATGGCTGTAGGTAAGTCTCAGAGCAAGAAGATTTACAATCTAACCATGGCTGTAGGTAAGTCTAGAGTGATGGCCCGTCTAGCAGGTATTGCGGTGGAAGTCCCATTTAGACTTGTAATGATTTGAGCTTCTTCGTTTGCTAACTGTTTGTGTGCAAGTATCCTGGGCGAATTATTTTAGTATTAAGTAACGACAATTTTCATTGATTCTTCCCGACTATATTTTAAAATATTATCACATAAAGTTATCCACCTTTGAATCCCTGACTCCATAAATACCCACCTCTGATTCCCTGACTTCATGAATACCTACCTCTAAATCACTGACTCCATGAATACCTACCTCTGGACCCCTGACTCCATGACTGCCGTGTCAGTATCCTCCACTCTTACATCCCACATCTTCATCTCCACTCTCTTGCCACCATCTCCTAATAATCTCAGCTCCATATGGACGTTTCTCACTTCTGAGTACATCCGTATCTTGTCTTCTTGTCGCTTGTCAGACTCTGGGTCTGCTACATCCTGACACGAAACAAAGGGTTTATATAACGTAATTTTAGTAGAGTTAAACCAGAGAAGTGAACGCACTAAAGATGTTACCACGGTTTATAAAGTAATAGACAAGGTTCTTGGAGAGAGTCGGGAATTGATTTTGTCACACAGTGACGGACAAATGATGCGGCCAATATAAAGAAGTTTTGACACCCCCAAGAATTCTGACCCCATTTACTCAAACTGTCAATATCAAATCCCATAAATGAAACTAACATTTTAACCCAAATTTTGAGTAGACATCACACTTAATCTATCACCGATTCAATTTTCCCAGAATAAAACCTACCAGCAACTTCTCATCAGTATAGAGAACACACACAGCATTCTCAATCTGGACCTCTATCCGGATCTCGCCCGGACCTTGAGACGATCCTCCCGTTATCGTCCGGTCGTCACTCGTCACACTGGTCCCAGTACGGGGAGTGGTTTCACTCGTCCCGTCTCCCGGAGAGGGGTGATCAGTGTTGTCCGCCGGGCCTGCGTCTCTCTGATAACAGTAGGGGTTATTGAGGACGTATATTAATGGCGGTGTTGGATACTGATGAAAATTGGGTATTAAAAAGGGCAAGATATGTTTTACTAATTAATTCTAATCTTTCGAAATTTACACGCACAGCAATTTCTATTTTATGGCCCATCCTGATTTATGAGACATGAATAAATTTCACAAGACGTAACGAAATTAGAAAGCTGGAAGTTTCAAGTTTATTTATCTGGAATGTTAAACACTTTCGTAAATATATATGGTGTTGATTAATGTCTACTCGGTATTTTATCAGTGCAAGAATTGCCGTTATAAAGTATAGTTTTAAATTATTTCAACACTACAAATAAAAAACATTTATTGATACCTATCACGTGACTGAAGATTCTTTGATTTGATGTTTGCGTTAAATAACTGCTCTACAGTCTTTTGAAGGATCAACCTAAGAATTGCTAAAGTTTTTTGAGTTGAAACTTCAATTTCATTTTTTTGAGATTCAACTTCATTCAACTTCATATCGATGTTTCAGATTAAACCAAGGCACATGGCGCACGTGATGTCACGACTGGAGGCAGTACACAAGCACCGGCGCGCGGCAGTGTAGTATGATTGAAGTATATTTGAAACTGAAAATCGAATTTTCAGGATAATTTTAGGCGAAAATGTTTCAGTCCCAATTGGCAATTCCCGGTCCCGTTTACATTCCCGGTCCCTGCATTTTTACTGATCCCGGTCGCGACCAAAAAAGCGATTCCAATTGATCAAATCCTTGAGCACTGCACTATAGTGACAAGTACAATTTGGATCAAACCTGAGTGAAATCTTAGAGTTTAAGATATGCACGGAATCTAGCACATCTGTTAACAGCGAAAACAAAAGTAGGACTAACTTACTAATATTTTAATACGGGCAATACGATAATTTACAGCGAGTTGCTCTAGGGTTAAATTTCTAAGTTTAGCCGACTATGGAGTGTGTACCTGTTTTATTTGAATTAATTAAAAAAGTGTTAATTTCCCGTTTCGTATGCAAATAGAAAGCTCTAATCTTGACCTTTAATTTCTACTTTTTCAATTAGAGAATGGAGGGTGTGTAGTGCGTACCCTGTGCTCAATATTGGCTGCTTTGGGCTACTTAACAGTCACATAAGATAACCGGTGGCTGTTGAAATTGTTTCTGGCGACAATTTATGAGATAATTCATTGTAATTTTATAAGAAATCGGCATATCATATGATGTCGCTAGATGGCATTTTGTATGGACATCCCTGATACTTTAGGAAGTTTTTATAAGTTGAGTTGTATGACGATTAACTACGTGATATTGCGATATATGGGCCATGAGTATAACGGTATCAAGCCGGAGCCCGTCAAAACCTGCCAATATGGCCTTACAACTCCAGTATTCTATAGTGTTATAGTTATCAGACATTAAGTACCAACCCAGCGATAGACACGACAAATGACAATCGGTAAGGAAACTTGGACGGCTTTAATAAAGATAATGTAACGTAATATAACCGTTACTGATATGCACTTCTTACGTTCTTGCATACCAAAATTTAGTGTCAGGAAATTTTCCCACAGTTTAATTTGTTTTATTGCCGTGAGATGATATCATGTCAGGTGGGGTGGTTCCCTACAGTGTAGTTTTAAAGATGGCAATGTGCAAATGTGCACCCATCAACAATGGCTTTGAGAATAAACTTTTACAACATTTTACCCTATACGGTATTAATATTTTTAAATCTTATGCGATTACAACAGTTTTGGTACAAATAAGCGGTGAAAGTTGACAGACGACGGCTGAGTAGGTTACAGCTTTCTGCCTTTACAACTTGTGTACGAACATTGGACACCTTTTTAATTACAGTTCACATTCTTATTAAACTAAAACTGCAGTAATTTTACATTCGATTCATTATTTTCGTTATTTCAAAACACTTTGCTGCAGTGCACGAGCGATACTCTTCATAGAAAGGTTACATAACAGTAGCCGCAATCCTGATAGAAAGTAGGGACGTTTAATTAGTGCCTCGCTAGCACGACGTTCAATAACACACCATGCTGAACAATCTTTCTTAGCTAACCTGCCGATTGTTCGGTCAAGCTCTTCACCTGTGGTTAATTTATCCAGTCACCCTGTTTGCGGAGTAGCTTTAACAATGCTCAGACCTATTGTCACAATCCATCTGATTGTTCCTATCGTAGAACGCTTTACCGAGTTTATGATTATTCATAGAACAAACATAACATTGTGGTCAAACGTGTCATTGTGTTTTGTGAAGGAGGTTAATGTCCGACTGGATCCAAAACAAACCACGTGCCATGCTCAAAAAGGTCATATCACCCGGGGTTTAATTCGCCGGACAATGCGGCTAAATTGAACTTTTCTTCCACTACTCCACATTTTCCCCAACCAATAGAAGGACCAAATAGAGTTTGCAAAACGAACAATGACACCGCAAGTGTTAGGTATTTCGGCAAGGCTGAGTTTAGAGTAATTGCAGATAGTTTAGCTCGGTGTTGTTGATCGATAGTGGCACCGCGATTACTGGAGTATTCAGCTCCCTTTCCTGTGAATGGTGTTCAAGTCCGGTGATTTGTCCATAATAGCGTATTCCAAGTCCGGTGATATGTCCTGAGTAGTTTGTTCCAAGTCCGGTGATATGTCCTGAGTAGTTCGTTCCAAGTCCGGTGATATGTCCTGAGTAGTTTGGTTTCCTAAGTCCGGTGATATGTCCGGAGTAGTTCGTTCCAAGTCCGGTGATATATCCGGAGTAGTTCGTTCCAAGTCCGGTGATATGTCCTGAGTAGTTC
The DNA here is from genome assembly GCA_000226015.1 of Mnemiopsis leidyi. Classification (NCBI taxonomy): domain Eukaryota; kingdom Metazoa; phylum Ctenophora; class Tentaculata; order Lobata; family Bolinopsidae; genus Mnemiopsis; species Mnemiopsis leidyi. The sequence continues at coordinate 217,551 of JH157226.1, forward strand.
GTTCCAAGTCCGGTGATATGTCCGGAGTAGTTTGTTCCAAGTCCGGTGATATGTCCGGAGTAGTTCGTTCCAAGTCCGGTGATATATCCGGAGTAGTTTGTTCCAAGTCCGGTGATATGTCCAGAGTGAGTTTGTTCCAAGTCCGGTGATATGTCCAGAGTGAGTCTTTCAAGTCCGGTGATATGACCTGGTTATCATGCGGCGAAGCAGTGTGTTTACATTAATTCTGATAGCAAAATATTGAGACAACTCTTTAATGTTCTGGAATTGTTTGCAATAAAATTATGCTTTTTGCAAACTTAAGTCAGCTTTGATCCAAAAACACGAAATAATCGTTACAGTGTGTGATCAATATGCAACGGATTATTGATCGTTAAATCCTATTAAATCGACTCACAAATATTACAAAAACAAGAAAAATGAAAGGGAGGACGAGCGTTTTTCAAGTTGTCGCGGTGATAGTCTTTATCGAAGGTAGGTTGATGCTTAAATGATGCTTCTTAAGAAAATTATATAATAAAATATTATGCATGTTTGATGTACAGGCGTGAGCAGGTAATAGTAATCAACGGGCTTAGAAAATTAAGCCATCGGGAGAAGGATTCAAAATTTGTACGAAAAGAAGATGATAGTAAAGAGGAATTATTATGATGGGTGTAGGAAGGATAATATAATAGAAAAGATTGAAAAGAGGGTAGCGGAAGAGAATACAAAAGAGGAGAGCGGAAAGAAAAAAGGGTCAGGAGAGAAAAGATTAAAAGAAGATTATCTAAAAGAGGGAAGTGCAAGGACAGGAAACTAAGTCTAAATAAGAAATTTAAGGCAGCTGGAGAAAAAGGAGGGCGGTGAAAGCTGGAATGGGAGCGAGCAAGTAGAGAGGAGCGGTGAAGAAAGAGAGGGTTGAGGAGGAAGAAGAGGAGTGCTGGAGGAAGGAGAACAATGCTGGAGGAAGGAGAAGGGTGCCGGAGAAAGGAGAAGGGTGACGAAGAAAAAGGACGGGAGCTCTCGAATGTAATAAAAATTAAAATGCGCTCCCTTCCTCTGCAAACTAATGCGACGGTATGATCTTCACATAAAAATTGACATGTTTGTATTATCTTCAGGGTCGAGTGCGTACAGTAGTTCAGAGTGTCCAATATGCTACAGCCCAGCCATCAACGTTCCAGAGGAATGTCAGGGTATTTCTGCCGAAGAAGTAGCGGCTAAAACTGAAGGTAACACTTTAACACCTTGAGCTATCGGTCTAAGATTTTGACAGCCTAAATTATAATGCTTTATATTCATAGGTATAACATCTTGATAACACCACAGCCATACAAGTGATTTAAAATACATAGAATTATAAATTGCACGTTAGTGCAATGCATTTTAGTGCAAATAAGTAAAGTAAATGATACATCTTTATTACAACGCAATTTCTCATCTTTCATTTCTGAGGCTTTGAAGTTTGATAACAATTGTTAAGTAAAGAATTCTTTACAGCATGCGCGGAAGGAAAATATTGCGCAAAATGGAGTTTCACTGAGGACGATCCATTGCCTGGAAACATTCCAAACCAACTTCTTCATGAAGAGGACAATGCAAAGTACTGGTGTAGTGCACCACAAGGCAAGCAACCTGCTACATAATTACAAGACACATTTTTGTTTCATGCCTTTATAAATCCATTGACCATTCTCCAATCAATTATTCCTGTTTTTAATTTAACTTTTATCTAAATTTTTATTTCAAGTTTGTTTTTAATTTTCCTTTCAAGAGGTGCTAGGTAGATATAGTAACGGACAACGCGAACGGTGATCGACCGAATTCATTATCACCAGCAGATCTACTAGTAGATCGCCTCAGGAAGCAGCTCTGGGCCTTTTTCTCCTGTTCATCAACGACTTTGACTACTTCGTATTAGTGATATCAGCCGTGGCAAGCATTGCTGATAAGCAAGATTTATAAGTACAAATCTTTAATACACAATGTAACGGTACATGGTATTTTCAATCAGACCAATGTTCGAGTCCATTACCAAAAACAATAACTCCAATCTGATTTCACCCGGCTCTCAGTCCGTAAGAAAAAAAGGAGATACTGATCAACACTGTGTTACTTCAAGAACACGCTATGAGAGAGATAACAATACGTAGAAATTTTGGGTTCTTGCGGTTCAGAACAGGCTCTTCAAAATGAATGGATAGAATGATATGCAATTCACTTTCTTGTACTTTCAATACGCCACAGCCCAAGCAGGATCCGCACTTATTCCCCAATCCTCTGGGAAGGACTTACCGTTACATTGTAACTATCCCATCAAAGTACCCTCTCGTTTTGTGTGTACCCGCATTGACTATAGATAGCTGCTGGAGCTAGACTAAAGGAATCATCATGGGCGTTGCATTGTTTCGTGCGGTCTCATCCGGTGTAAGCACTAGTATTGTCAAATCTAAAAACTCACATAGCAATTTTAAAAGCTATGATAGACTATTTCAGATACTATGGGCTTTAATAGTATGGGAGGGACGATTCGGGTAAATATCGAAGAACCTACGATGACTCCAAGTAAGTTCGGCATACGGAAAAAGAAATAGAATTATGATATTATCATAATATAATATATATATCATAATATATACCATAATCAGGGTTGCCAGTAATTTTGAGACACTTTTCAAGGTTTTCAACGCCACTTTGGAGTAGTTTTCAAGGTCCAACTAGCAAATTAGAGGTAAGTATAATTTGAAAAAAAGTTCAATCAGACCGACATCGAGCTATGTATAATTCAGGGGATGATTATTAGGTCTTACTGATATGATAGCTAGCCATGGATAATTTTGGGCCAATTTTTTTCAAGGTTTTTCACAAGATTCTTTTCCCAATTTTTGCCGTTTACCAGGTTTTCAAGGTTTTCGAGGTCACCTGGCAACCAAGATCATAATACAAGGCCTGTTTTTCTATTTTATGATACGACACGATAAGTTAAGCCGAATTGCTATAGGCAAATTTTAAATTCGAAAAAAATTTATTTATTGACCTTGACGAATAGCAAATTTTTTGTAATTGATGCAACTGAGGCTGAATATGAACATTCCTGTTGACCTGGCTTGTACAAACAACCGGCCAGTAGACTGACGCATAGTTTAGGATTAGGGGTCGTTCACATGACGTCAGCAAATTTTTAGGTAATTTTTACCCCCCTCCCCCCACTCTGTCATCATTCGTCATCATGACAAACCCCCGCCCCCCCCTAAATGTCAAAGGTGAATTACCATAATGACATCATCACAGTCGGACCCCCCTACTTCATGTCAAAAAATTAATTTTTGGTCTTTTAATTTGCAGTAATTTTCAAAATTTTAAAATATTGTATTTCACAAGATTTCTGAATCGGAATTTTTACTAAAAAATTTTCCTTCTGATTTTGTAGAATTCTGATAAAAATTTTCAAAAGAAATTGAAAATTTTCAAAAAAATCCTATAAACGGTAAAAATTTTTGATGACATCATCTTTGGCCAAACCCCCCTCCCACCTCGTCATCAATCGTCATCATTTGGAAACCCCCCCCCCTAGGTGATGACGTCATATGTGAACGACCCCTTACGAAAAAAGAATGAGTACCTCAATAAATTTCTCAAGATGTGGCAGATCTGGCCTTGTATCTTATAATGCATTTTGCATTGAGAAAATTGTCACATGTGTTTTTTTCTAGGTCAAGCATCTACATCTATGCCAATAATTTCACAAACGGAAGCATCTGAATCTGACCCCCCTGAGGAATCAACTGAGGCAGGATGTGGATCTGGTACCATACGTGAAGGTGGAACCTGTGTTGACTGTCCTCTAAACACCTACAAGGGGGAAGGTAAGGTACTGTGTTGACTGTCCTCTAAACACCTACAAGGGGGAAGGTAAGGTACTGTGTTGACTGTCCTCTAAAACACCTACAAGGGGGAAGGTAAGGTACTGTGTTGACTGTCCTCTAAACACCTACAAGGGGGAAGGTAAGGTACTGTGTTGACTGGTCCTCTAAACGACCTACAAGGGGGAAGGTAAGGTACTGTGTTGA
>JH157226.1:228313-240895 GCA_000226015.1 Mnemiopsis leidyi
TGTGATGTGAGTGAGTTTGAGGGCTCGTGTGAGGGCTCGTGTAACAGTGAGATAGTGTGAATGTGAGTGTAGTTTGAGGGCTCGTGTGAGGGCTGTAACAGTGAGATGTGTGATGTGAGTGTAGTTTGAGGGCTCGTGTGAAGGCTGTAACAGTGAGATGTATGATGTGAGTGTAGTTTGAGGGCTCGTGTGAAGGCTGTAACAGTGAGATGTGTGATGTGAGTGTAGTTTGAGGGCTCGTGTGAGGGCTGTAAAAGTGAGATGTGTGATGTGAGTGTAGTTTGAGACAATATCAGCAGCGGAGCAAGTGTTGGACAGGGTTTCAACCAGAAGGTCTAACAACAACCAGTCTAATGTCAAACTTCTATGTAATACTATTAGTCTTTAACTCAGATATTCGAACATCCCTCAAACAATTCTGTTTTAATAATTCATGTATTTGTCACGTATTTTTTATACAAGAATCGCTGAGTATATCCAGATCAGGTCTAGAACTGTGAATACGACAGCCAGTTCACGTTAATATCCACCATGCTACAACCTTCCATATGTTTTCTTTTTAAATGTGTTATTTAGCTCTCCTCTCCTTTTTCGTTTTTCTTCTCTCTCCTCTCTCCTTCCCCCTTCTCCCGTTTCATGTTTCCTAAGTCGCACCTACCCCTCCCCCTACCATTGTCCCAATGTAATTAACATGGGTGAAGCTCAACCATGTATAATTTCAGTTGTTTAAACTGAATTTATTTATTTATTTTTTTTCTGCATCTCAGTAATGTGCTGGAGAGACAAAATAGACGTCGCTAAATAGAATTATGTCCTGATTTCCAAACTTGGCTCATCTAAGCTACAAGGTTCAAATTGGTACGGAAATTATTGATATCAGTGATCAATCTTCTTTTGAAGATATTACGCAGAGTATTTGAACTTGGAGATATGAGACAGAAGTGGATTAAAAATAATCATGGGGCGTTGAGAATGCACTCATGTGACCTAGTGTTATACACCTGGTGTGTTTTACCTAAACTATAAATAGTAATAAATTAATCTGTTCACCTGAACGGAAGAAGTTGTCTCTATAACCCTATCTCCCGTTTCTCCGAGATTCTCCTCCAGAGTTTTCAGGGCCATGTGATAGTCTTCGTAACCTAGCAACAGTTACACGGTACATGGTATGAACTGTGTAGTATGTACATTGTATTTATATTATGTTTAGTGTGTATTATCCTAAGTTCATTGCGCGAAATCCACTACAAATTGACAAATCACGTGATCACGATTACCTAAGTTTGTAACGTGAATTTCTTTAAGTTTGGTAGAGACACTGATTACGTGATCACGATTACCTAAGTTTACGTGAATTTCTTTAAGTTTGGTAGAGACACTGATTACGTGATCACGATTACCTAAGTTTACTTGTATTTCTTTAAATTTGGTAGAGACACTGATTACGTGATCACGATTACCTAAGTTTACTTGTATTTCTTTAAATTTGGTAGAGACACTGATTACGTGATCACGATTACCTAAGTTTACGTGAATTTCTTTAAGTTTGGTAGAGACACTGATTACGTGATCACGATTACCTAAGTTTACGTGAATTTCTTTAAGTTTGGTAGAGACACTGATCACGTGATCACGATTACCTAAGTTTACGTGAATTTCTTTAAGTTTGGTAGAGACACTGATGTCTGGACTCCCACTAAGATAACGGCTAACTTTAAGTTCCATCTCGTACGGCTCTAGGATTCCACGTTCTCTCAGGACGTCCCCATAGCTACCCAGTATAACCCTGAGGGAGAGGGTGGTACGTCATGTCAATGTCATGTTAACACCATGTTAATGTCATGTTAACGTCATGTTAACGTCATGTTTACACCATGTTAATGTCATGTTAATGTCATGTTAATGTCATGTTAATGTCATGTTTACACCATATTAACTTCAATTTAACACCATGTTAACTTCCTGTTAACTCAATATTAACGTCATGTTAACTTCATGTTAACTGACTGTTAACTTACTGTCAGTCAGTCGTCAGGTAAGTCTGTTACGGTACAGAATTCCAAATCCAGATGGTCACCAAATCTAAGAAACGAATGATACTAGTAGAAACACAGTTATTTATTGATCATGATTCCCAGCTTAAATTGTGACATACCGTGAAAGGGCGATATGGGATATTTCAATGTTGATGACATCTTTGACTGTCTTTTTCTTAGTGAGAGAAAACTTGTTCTGCAACTTCAGATTTCCAAGTTTTACCTATAAATTACGATTGACAAGTTGTAATTCCGTTTTAAAACAAGACTGCATCAATATTCAGTTCCTTCGGGTTGATTTTTGATCACGCTTGATCAGAATGACAAGATGAAGAGGTAAGTATGAATATTGAATTGATGACTTTTAGCTATGATTGCACGAATGTTACAGTAAGCAAACCTTGTAGCCCTCGGAACTGGTCGAACTGCGGGGAATCATAACAACTGGACTCTCAACCTCGCAGTTCAGCAGGATAAGAGTAGACGAGGAGGACTCCTGGGCAAGCTTAGCAGTCTCGATACTAGCGGAGACCATCTTGTCTCGCACGTTGGAGAATATGTCCAGCACGTGCAGCAGATTCTGAGAGAGTGGGTGTGAGCTTATGCAGCTTTTTCTGGAGGAGTGGCTGTGAAACGTGCATTAGATTTTGGGTTAATAGTCTGAGACGGGTATTTATGTTCCTCTAAAGTCTTAAGTTACCAGTCTAACTCATTTGAAAGAACATTGCAAGAAATTTTCATGTGGTAGGAAGAAAAGCTCCAACCTATACTACAGGTTCTATAAAGATTATAAAAATATAAAGCTTACTACCTGAACAAAATAGTTGAGAAAAATGAAGTGTAAAGATCCGATCTTTACTTTGACCTCCATATCAGGATCTAGTTCGCCAAGTTTTTTTTGATATTGGATCTGAAATGATTTGACTTGTAAATTGTGACTTTAATGATTGGTTTTTAAGGCTTACTTTTTTTGATTCTTATTTTTTTGATTCTTCTTTCTTTTTTTTATTTTTCTTTCTACTCGTCCCCTAGCATGCTGTCAAATTTCACAAAACTAAACTTTATTCATGTTGCTTCCAAATTTGTCAATTTGTTTGTTACATAGTTTACACAAGTCTGGTTTTGAATTTGTGTGCATAGTTTTTGTGAAATACTAATATATAAAAATTGATTCGCCCCGATTACACTAAAGCTTATCGCTAATACTAGATCAGTGAAGATTATGAAAAATTTAACAGATTAGTTGCTCAGTTACCAGAAAAACGCCAAAATTCTGAATACATAAATAGGGCCGGTAGCTCAATTGGTAGAGCACTCATCTGGACAATGCAGAGGTTGTCGGATCATACCCGACTCGGCACGGTGCCGGCCCATGAATTTTCTAAATTGACTATCAGTGGAAATCGTGTCCGTTCAAATATCTGCTCCGTACACATCATGTAGCTTGGTTGATCCTTCGGCCCACCCACAACATAACACACCCGTTAACAATCAGTGCACACCTCTGGGAGTCGAGCTTGCTCGAAATGAGGACCTGAAAAAGGCCCCCTCCCCACTTGAAACCGAATACATAAATATTCAGCTGATAAATAATCACTTCTCACCATCTGGAAAGATATGAGCTCCTGATAAACGTTACTCTCTACCGACAATATGTTGTTGTAGGTGATACAGCTCGACGGTTGTTTGATGTCCAGGGATCTCAGAGAGCTTGAAACTTCTGTCGTATTTTCCTTCATTATGACCTGGGGAGAGGGTAAAAATGACGTCATCGTGGCAACACGTGACGTCATCATAGCAACACGTGACGTCATCATAGCAACACGTGACTTCATCATAGCAATGCGTGACGTCATTATAGCACCACGTGACGTTATCATAGTAAGACGTGACGTCATGACAACACCACATGATGTCTTAAAAACCACATCTACGTCTAAATGACTTCGGAGCGATTAATTGCCTATCAACTAACAAAGTAAAATTTAACTAACAATAACTTACCTCAGCATTACAACAGGTTATAGAAATATCGGCGTATGTTCTCTGATTACTGTCGATAACGATGGTTATGTTGTTGACTACTGCAGCAGCATGAATCTGAAATGGAGAATGTGATTACTATTATGTAAAACAAGACGAATTTATTTTATCTCTTTTTTAGCAAACTAACCGAAGATGACTTAATGTCAAACCAAGACCACCACATACAAGATTAACCGCATGTCAAATGAAAACTGAGATTCATGATCCCAATATCAGATCATCAAAGTAAATCAAACCTTGATGAGATTTTCGTTGATACTTTGTACTGATTGGTATTTTTTCATCTCTCCTCCGCCTCCCTCTTCGGAGTCATCGGCCTCCTCTTCTGCTCCCGCATTCTCCTCACTTGACTTTGGGAGTAAAGACATAGCTGAAGTTGTAAGTTATCAGTACTTTTGAGTTTTGTCCTCCTATTATTTCAGGAATTCACGATTTCTAATATGTTTTTGCCAATGATATTGACCATAACAGATAGATACTGAACTGTTGAAACTTACCAAACTCGTACAAGTTGCAGAAAGAGTCGATGTGTATTTTAGCAGCAAGCTGATCGAACGTTCCGATTATTGCCATCTCGGTATTCTTGAAGTCCGCCTCGAAGTAAGGAGAAGTTGGGTCGTTCATTTGCGCTGCAATCGATATCAGCGTTCCTGCAGGAAGATAAGGTTACGTGACGTCATCACACGGCCTTTAACTTCAGTACTATACGTGGCAACGGGATCATAACAAAACTTAGGAAGTATAATAAATGTATGGTTGTCACGAAACATGTACAAAGAAAAGCAAAAGATGGCAACTCAACACGCGATTTAAAACAGGACAAACAGAAGATACCCTCTGAAGGAGAAGATACAAGATGTAGCGGGTCTGCTGACGTTGAACAGTCCAACACGTTAATCTCGCCCAGAGACGCTTCAACTTTCTGCATCCAGGTCGTCTTGACAAAGGTAGCAGTAATGTTCTTTATCAGAGATTTCAGCACTACTTTTCCTTCGTATCGACCTGCAGTAATATATATTGTAAGCATTAAGAGTAAACATAGAACTAAATGATTGGTACGCTAGGGTGCACTCAATTTCTCATTTTCTCGGAAACAAAGTCAGGAACAAAGATCTCCAGCTGATTACCTTACGAGACATATTTACGCGGATCAAAAATCTGGGGATCGAATTAATGGTTGGACAATGAAATGGGGATTTGTAAAAAAAATCCCCAAATTTCGTACCCCGAATTAAATTGGCGCATTTTCACCATCAATTATTTTAGAAAAATCAAACTCAATTTTTTTTTTTTAAATTTGATAATCTTTAAAGGTTAGACATGCAAAATGGATTGTAGAATTATTTGACAAATTTTAAACTGATCGTGGTAAAACTATCATTAAAAACGGATTTAGGAAATCAGCAATTACAGAGGCGATTGGAGGTTAGAACTTCCGGAGCAAGATCCATTTGTTTAACCCAATGTTTAGCTGATCAAGTCATTCGATGGAAAATCTTATGCATTTCTTATACCTATAAAAATTATTTTTGTGAAAAAACTATCTCTGACTCATCACTTAACATATTGTATTTTTTAACGTTGTTTTAGAAGTTCTATCTGAGTTCTGACCCACGTTTTTTTATGTATAAAGCAGTGAATATTCTGTAACTTTTACTTAGTTATTTTAATACTAATTAACTTTCTATGTACCTGAGAAATGTTCTTCCTTGTCTCACAGACCATGTAAAATAACTAATTTGATGAATACACCTCAATTTAACCCTTTTTGAGCCAATTACAAACAAATTAATTCTGGGGATTTTGAAGTGGAGGTCAAAATTTTGGTAGTACGAAAATATGGGGATTTTTTCCGAAAATCCCCGAATTTCGTATCCCGTAAATATGTCTCCTAAGGTATCCTAAAATCCTAATTTTCTTTTTACGTAATCAAGAGAAACGTATATTTTCTGTCATTACAAGGAATAAAACGTAGAGTTTTTTAAAGGTTTGTTTATTAAGTTGGAAACGTAGAAAAGTAGAAGAACCTGAAATGTGAGCTACAAAAACAAACTGAAACTTGCCTTGCTTCAGGACATCCAACACTATAACGTTTAGAGTGAAGTCAGCTAACACGATAGTCTGACTTATCACCTCCAACGACTCTGTCTGTGTAGGAAATAGACTTAAGCAAAGGTTACATTGTTACAAATAGAAGAACTAACATTCCGGTAATGGTAAATAACAGCGGTCTTTCGAGAAAATCCGATGTCGGCTTATCAAGCGCCCTACCGGCATTGGGACTAGTTCGAAGTACCCAAAAGCACTGCTAATGGCATCTTTAGTTCCTAAAGCAACCCTTCTATTTTCATCTCATCCTTTCCTTCTGCTAATACTTGCCTCTGTAATCAGTCCATCCTCCTCCACAAGAAAATGATCCGGAGCATCGAAGAAATCTTCAGAAGCGTCGGTAGATGTGGAAACTTGAGACATCGGAGATTTCTTGTCCACAGAGGGTGTAGACGGTTTTCCTTGGATAAAGAATATAGTTAGCATATGAATTTTAATCAGTTCATTAGAATTATCAAATCCGTGTAAAACTATATTTTCTCATCATAAAGTGAAATGTTTTAAGTACTTTTCAGGATCCCCCTAAATGGTTTTTTGTTAGAAGCAGTAGTGTCAGTCGAGTGTTTACGGCGAGAGTCAGTCGGTCTGTCAGACGAGTCAGTGTTGTCGGAAAACGAAACTCGAGATTTTGACCTCTTCGTTTTCTTTGAGCGGCGTGCTCGATGAGCAAGAACTTCTGAAAAGTTGTACACTAAGGCGGTGGTGTGGAACGCGTTGCTGTTAAAGCGTGTTTAATGTTTACACAATTACATTTCCGTGTAAGCGGCAGGTTTAGACAAGCTGAAGATTGCTCGCCCTCATGGAAACTGCTGGTTAAGTCATGTTTGTTTCTACGAGTATAGCATTTTATACTCGCGTTAACGGCTGCTTACAACGCGCCGCGCAAAAAATTTCTATATGAAATTTTGAAAAAACTAGCAATAGAAAGCAACACACGGCGGTATTGACTATTTGGACTATTTCCAATATATTGCCCGACTTGATGCAAATGACACAAACGAAAAATAGTAATTCCTTAATTTGATCTGTGTTCCTTCAATCGAATTATCTGAGGATATATGATTTCTACGACCTGTTCCCAAGTAAATGTAGACAGATTAGAAATTTGGAATAATGCTAATCTGAAATTTGATCTAAGGGGCAATGAAATCACCAGTGTTTGTACAGTCTGGATATGTATGTACAGCAGGAGCGTGGGAAATTGTGTAATGTACTTCCGACTTTTAACGAAATCATTTGGGGCCACTCAACTTTCGATGACATTGATACATTATCTATAGGCTGCGGCTGGATTCCGCTGTTTGATTTGTGCATACAAGCACACAATATATGACTACCTACATACACTCTTGATCTGATTTCATAAAAAGATAAAAACTGGTTGGTGCTTGGTCTAGTTGATCAAACCTGTAACGATACTGGTTACAGCGGCTAGCTTCTCAGCATCAACCCAAACATCATCTAGTCCTACTACAGAGTTCTTGCTTTTCGGTTCCGCTATAACAGGCTCTGTTTTAGGTAGACTGTCTAATATCCTGCAGAGAAAACCGTTAGTCAGTGCCTCATTGAACTAATAATTTCATCACATCAGGCAACGATAGTTTAAGTTGGCAGGATCAGAAAATTTGGACAAAATTTTAAGTCTAACAAATGTAAGAAAATAAAGTCCTACAAAATAATGAGAAAACAGCTACCTGTACAAGTTCTGAATCTTGACATCAGACATTACAACTCTCAGAGAATCCAGATGACCGCGACACTTTATCTTGGGAAGTTTCTTGTCATCAGGAAGTATAGAGTTGGATAGGTTGACGTTTAGACGGACTGGGTGCAGAATAAAGGAGTCTAGTGTCATGGCCAGGTCATTCTCCCAATCGTCCTGCGATGTGTAGGCAATCAGAGAGAAAGTAGAAAAACAAACTTATAGTTGAAAGGAAAAATTTCTGACAAATTAATGTTTTTTAAAATATTTCTCTAGAGCAAATGATCTCATCATCTCAAAGCTAATTTTGCTGCACTGCACGTCAAATACCACGCCGAGTACCATATCATCTACAACGTCAAGCACCAAATACCACGTCAAATACCACGTCAAGCATCACGACAAATACCACGTCAAACACCACGTCAAGCACCACGTCAAATACCATGTCAAACACCACGTCAAACAAATAACCCACCTTATTACAGAACATCTTCACGTGGAAGTTCTCCAGGTTCAGTAAGTAGTTATCGTAAGCTGTTTCCTCCAGCTCAGCAAGAGACATGGCTAACAGTTCTTTTGGGGACCTCGTCTCACCAACCTAGTGGAGAATAGTTACAAGTTAGTGAGAAGTCGGGAAGATGGTGACAGCTTGAATTCAGTGGTTATTGCCCTACAAGCAGATGCTTTTAGCTGCTCCTCATTTCTCAAGAAGAGCAATTAATTATAGTTTTCTTGATTCGATTGTAAGTTTGATCGAGGTAAGTTTGATCGAGGTAAGGAAGTGAGAAGCTAAACTCATAAAGCAATACAACTTCAGATCTAACCTCAGTAGTAAGGACTAGTCGTCCCAGATCAGCCACTATAAGTGGACCGTTCTCTTCTAATTTACCGCTCTCTGGTATGATCACTTTGGGGGCTGATAGAGTCACATTCACGTCGACTATCTGCAAAAAAACAATTAGTTTTACTGACTGGGAAATTGTTATGAGTTGAGGTTTTAAGAACCCTGATATGTTTAGAAGAAGGAAAAAGCACCGAATAAAAAGTACAATATTTAAACTATATTTATTATAAGAGGTTATACAATAGTAACCTTGCGTTTCTCTATAGCATAAAGCAGCCCAGACTTTCCCTGGACTTTGAGTCGGTCCGAATAGTAATGAATGTTCTTCCTCAGTTCGTCAAAGTCCGTCAGCTCCTTCTCTGTCTTGGTAAAGTCCATGATAGCATTTATCAGGTTCTGAAATTGAATAATGAACAGTTTTTTTAATGTTTCATAGAAAACTTTTCAAAATATTACAGCATTTAAGTAAATGAATGAATATTCAAACACACTAAAATTAAATATTCTCTGAAACTTAGGCCTATGCTGTAACATAATGACGGGATACCAAAACGTAGTTATCGGCCAGCAAGCTGGCACCTACAGTTTGGATTTAATATAAATGGAAATAAAACATCAGTATTCAAATTGCTGCATGTTAGAAAGATATAACACACCATGTCAAATAGCAGTGTAACTGAAGAGAACTTGGAGAAGATGACGATATCTGCAGTGCTGTCAGTGGGGTTTACAACTATCCTCCCTTCACAAATTGGCACTGAAATGATAGTGAGTTACAATTTCCTCTTCTCCTTATGTATTTTACTTAAAATATTGTATAATGAACATCTTGTACAGAAATAATGATCACATTAGGATTGAAATATAGAAATTTCTCAGAGTTATTCAGCAGTAAATCATTAAGAATGGCTGCAAAGCGATTCGACAGTAGGTATGATATCTGAATATAATCTTAGTAAGCAGTAAATTTGAAGAGGCATCATTTATTTAATTGATCAGATAGCAGTACAACCAATTATGTGATTTTTGCCTTGAATCGCATACTCAAGATTGAGCTATGTGCATGACACTATAAATCAATGTACAGAGAACATTGCAGAATTTCGAGGTGACAGAATAGCACACATATTTTTACACGAGTATTGAACCTTGAAGAAACATCTCGACGTCATTCCTCACATGACCGTCACCTGATATTGAAGTTAACAATTTGCAATCCTGGTGAACACTGATACAGTTAATAGTGTGCTATAACTAGAGCTATGACTAAACCACAATAGATTTAAATACACTAAAAATATTGCCAAAAACGATTGAAATGCCTGCCGGACAACTGCGCCCAGTTACACAATATTTATGACAGAGTACCATGAGAGAATGCCGTATCAAACCCAATCATAAAATCTTGTTGATTAAAATATAAAAAAGCATCATTTAATTCCCGGGACAGGACATCTTAAGAAGCAGCTACAAACCAATGCCGTGAGAGTCAGAAGGAACGAGAATGTCCATCTTGTCCGAAACTATGTAGACGGTTTGTATCTGGTATGTGAGTACTGCTCCATTGCCGTAGGGTATAACTCCTAGTTCAACAGTTATACCCTTCACTGCAGCCTGGAAGTGTACAATATTAGTTGATAACACTGTTACTGAAAGGGTTAAACAGAAGTAGGGGGTTAAACAGAAGTAGTTGCGTGAATAATCGCTATTTACATTTAATTTTCTAATTGGACTTCAGGTTGTTGTCAAAAAGGCTATACTTCCCAAGTCCAGGTACACAGGTTTATATACGGGTTGCCGGTTGCTAGCAGGTATGACCTCACAAGAAAGCTATCTTTATGGCATTTTTGATCAACTGTGATTTCACCAAGGATACCATGGTACGAGTGGACAAGCAATATTTAATTGTAAGACGATTATTGTAAGAGCTTGTTTTATTTACCACACATCTTACACTTGATTAGAATCTAGTTTAACTGGTTATTTCAGGCTGTGTGAGTATATAAGCATTAAGTACAGTCTTGTTGATTAGTTCCACAGCATCAATCCTATCAAATCTTTATGTAATTTTACTCCATCACAAACTTTATAATTCAAATGAATTAGACAGATTTACAAAATACAAATAGATGAAGTTGTGGCTTGAGTAGGTTCCTCGATTTTTCTAGTGGAGCACTACATTTTTCGTACAAATTTTGTACAAATTTTGAACAAATTTTGTACAAATTTTCCATATTGTAGCAGATAAAAGTTTACTGTATGCCTTGATTGTTGTACAGCAGTTGTTATCTGCATTCAGCAATGAAAATAGAGCTTCAACCATAAAAGTGCTATTTAAATTGACGCTAACTACGACAATACCCATCACCTACTTCTGTAAAAACAATTTACCAAGTAGTAAGAACCTAGTTACCTCAGTAATTACTCTGGTATTGTCGTTCAGTTTGAAGGACACTTTGTCGACATCTAACTTTAGTCTGAACTTGACATACTTTTCAGGGTATATCTGGTCGGAAGCTGCAGCTTGACTTTGTTCTAGAGAGCGGGAAGAAAGGGTTAGGGTAATTTTTGTTGCACCTGTACCCAGGCTCTTACAGTTATACTGAAAGGGCTCCTAGAAGATTCTTGTTCTTTAAACAGAGACCGTCCTCATTTAACCCTCAATCACGGTATCCCGGTCATTCGGTTGAGGCGACCGAAGAAGATTGCATAGGCAAATGCGCTTAGCAGACTCCTGTAGGATTGGCGGATCTGGGAATCGAACCCCCGATCTCCTGCATAGAAAGTCGGGGTAGATACCACTACACCACCGACTCATACGGGTAAGTTACGGAATGTGATTAAGTTCGTGTAAAGTTATATATTAAAAAAACGAACCTATAGCGCTGTAAAGTTTGTCCTTCTCATCGGAAGTCATACCGAACTTATCTACCACACTGCTGGAAGACTTGTTACTGGCTCCCCACCAGCCACTGAACCAGGACGCTTTAGCTTGGATCTTGTCACTCTCCAGCTTTGCGTCTAAACACAGGGTAGGTTTAAGTAGGGAATCTATTCAGGTTTTTACTGTAGGTTTGTATTCGAAATCAGCTTTCTAGAAACAGAGTGGTTCATAGAGTTCATTCCATGGTTGCTCGCTTCAAATACGAAATAAAGATCAAATTCAATATACCGATATCAAATATAGAGTTAAGATTGAATTTTGCCCTATTGGGACGAGACAATAAGTGACATAGTGATGATGAAAACATGACACTTTGTAACTTAGTGGGAAGATACAACATTGAGAAGAACAATAACACGTTATTAGAAGATACAGACAAACATACGAAAGGTACAAACAAGCGAACAAAATGTTTTTGTTTGATTGAAAAGTAAAAAAAACAAAACACTAACTCTGTTCACAGATGGTAATGTTAACTATGTCAAGCTCGTCAAATATCTCTGTTATTCTAGCAAGTTCGTTAAGAGTGGGTTTACCCACCCTCTCTTTTACTCTGAAATATTTCGGGGTTTACTGAAAGTCTTTATTTCTTTACCAAACGTGAGTTTGTGCTTTTTTCCTTGGCTGAGGAGTTTGGAAAATGTGGCTATCAAGTCATCAAAAATCGCCAAAAATTTATTTCTGTCTTCAACATCATTAAATTTAAATTAACTTAAGTAGAATTCAATCCGAAAGTTTGCGAATTTAAAAGATTGAAAAGTTCTGAAATGAAAGTAATGATCAGTCAAAATGATGAATTGACTTGTTGAGAATTTCACAAATGATGCTTTAAAACTGTCAGGAGTGGGATTTGAACCCACGCCCACATTTGTGGACCAGAATGCTCCTTCGTAAGAAG
>JH157226.1:252765-270248 GCA_000226015.1 Mnemiopsis leidyi
GTTGCTTCTACTTCAGAGACCGAGCGGCGAGCGCAACCTTCCGAAATTTTATTCTCTGTTCTGTGTTCGCTTAGAATGTGGGTCGGATTGTAGGTTGATAACCTACTTTCGTGGCCATCACGCGCCCTCACGCATCTGTGGCCTGGCGACAAAATGAATTTCGAAAAAATTTAAGACGCGCATCGCCCGTTAACTTTAAGGGCCGACAAAGTTAAACAATCCCTAATTCCATGCCATGCAGTTCAAAGAAATTGTAAAAAAAGTACACGCATCCAGCATTGTAGATTCAAGATTGATGACAAACTGTCGCGGCTCTCAGGCGCTCTCACGCATTTCTGGTCTTGCGACGAAATTCTAAACGCGCATCGCGTCGCCCGTTTATTGTCAAATTTACTTAAAGTTAATTGGCGATGCTGGATAATCCAGCATCGCCAATTAACTTTAGATAAATTTGACAATAAACGGGCGACGCGATGCGCGTTTAGAATTTCGTCGCAAGACCAGAAATGCGTGAGAGCGCCTGAGAGCCGCGACAGTTGGTCATCAATCTTGAATCTACAATGCTGGATGCGTGTACTTTTTTAAAATTTCTTTGAACTGCATGGCATGGAATTAGGGATTGTTTAACTTTGTCGTCAACGGGCCAGAAATGCGTGTTAGCGCTTGATTGCCGCGACAGTAGGTTATCAACCTTCAACTTCGTCGGCCCTAAACGGGCGATGCGCGTCTTAAATTTTTTCGAAATTCATTTTGTCGCCAGGCCACAAATGCGTGAGGGCGCGTGATGGCCACGAAAGTAGGTTATCAACCTACAATCCGACCCACATTCTAAATCTAAGCGAACACAGAACAGAGAATAAAATTTCGGAAGTTTGCGCTCGCCGCTCGGCCTCTGATGTAAAAGCAACAAGGCAGACAGGAAGTCCGCGACGTTAGCTGTTAGCTGATCCATGTACAATTAATTTGCAGGTAACACCAACACTTACACCAAACATTAATATGACAGTAGAAACACTATAAGTGTATGTAAGTGCTACTACCTCTTTACATTTCATTCATTGTGTAACCTTTTGGTTGATCGGAACAAAATTAACAACTTATTATTATTATTGGAATAAAAACATAATACCTTTTATTTTAACAACAAACAAATTTTATTAAATTCAAAAATGGAAATCATTTAGAATTTTAATATTCAAATGTTAATCTTGTCTTCACACATAATTAAATAAATTAAAAACATAACAATTACTCAAACGAAAAATAAATACAAACAAAATTACAAATAAGAAAAAAGGATCATTGAGTCTGACTGATTATTAATGATGGTTAAAGTCTGAACTCTGAAAATTTACATCGCAAGGCGACAGTACAAATTAAAAAATCATCAGGTTTTATCAACCTGATGGATCAACAGTTCTTAGACAAGGGGTTAAGTCTGTTTTATCATAAGTCCCAGTGGAAGTATTACATATAGCCTCTCGGTGGTTTTCGTCCATGATGATGAACGAAGAGTCATCGCACGTCACGATTGTCTTGTAGTCGTGTGACTCAGTCATTTCCGCCTGAAGCAAAATTGTTGGCTGCATTTAAAACTCACTTGAAATGCCGTTATTTAAAAGTAACTCCTAGTCTTAAAGCCGGTGAATCCGTTATCAGTTATGTATTTCAATAAACAGGGATACTGTAGTGTAAAAATAATAATCTGTGCTAAAAATTGTCAGATTCATTATCCTGAGAAAAAATTTATCTTACTAAGCTTAAACTGAACATTTTATATCGGGAAAACGTTCAATGTAAGGTTTATCCCTAATACCTCCGAAAGTTGAGCGTTTGGTGGATTTGAAAGAGGTCGACATCTGATCTTGACCACCAGCTCGACTTTATCCGAGTCAAATTTCAGCCCAGATGCAAACGTCACCCTAAAAATACCGAATTAGTATTGAATCAAATTCACTGATGAGAAAAAACTCAAGGCAGATCTCGAAAATAAAATTCTTGAATGATTCTCGTAACATTAAATATTTCATGATTTTATGACGATCAGTCAAACATCTTTAAAATGAAATTGATTCATCATTGCGGTACCTAAAGTAGTAGTTCCCCTTGCTATTAGAATAAACAGTGTCAAAGGTATGGGAGACTTCGAAGGGACTGGTTGAAGAAACGCTGGTCAGGTCCACTATTATTTCTTCACCACTCTCTGCATGGGATAAAGGGTGAGGTTTAGTTTGAATAGAATTAGAAACATCGCATTTGCGTCAAACCTTTGAATTTTTAAGCACAATATTCAGCGAAAGTATATTTGAGCATGAAGGCACGATTTTTTGAAGATTTTGTATAAAAAATGGAAATTAAGTCAGCTGAAAAACTTAAAAACCCTACCTTGATGAACCAAAACCACGCTACTAGGTTTGGATGGTCCTTTAATTGATGCAGAAAAAGTTGCAGCATCTTTTTCGAATACTGGACTAACATCTGCAACAGTGGCTTCGGCAGCGTTTAATGTGATCTCCGAAGTTGTTTCTTCAAAATTAGCAATGTTTACTTTTGCTCTGTAGTCTGAAATTTATTGGCTTCAAAAATATATTTAGACAAAGCGAAAGTAAAAGCTCTGTTACACAAAGCTTCTATTCAGAGTCACGATTGCTCGTCAATTTTTCAGCTATTTGTGAAGGGTCTTGGAAAATATTGTAAGGTTGCTTTCAGAGAACAGATATATAGCAATCGTATCTTAGGTATAATTTGCAGCAGCTAAAAATTGATAACATTAAATACAAAAATTAAATGTTCAGATGAAGAAATGATATTTGGATCATTTTTACCTGTGATGTCTGAAAGTTTAGTCTTATCGATAACGACAGTGGCTGATATGACTCCCTTGTCATTGATTTCCGACAAAATTGTTGAGTATCCAGACGTTGATGGCATGCTTGTCCATTCGTTTGATACTGTGGAGATTACATTGATTGCTTTATCCGGATTCTCTCAAATTTAACAAAATTTGCATGTAAAGAAAGATAAATTGTTAATTTTGAACGATTTTTAAGCCAAACATGGATGACTGGATCAGATTCAAAATTATTATCAAGCATTCAAGCAACGCTACGTGGTGACGAAGTATTAAAAACCGCTTGTTTCCTGAATAACCAGGATTTCTATACTTACTTTTCTGTTGCCATTTAACAGAGACGCTTGCTGTTTCCGAAGCAGTGAAATAGGCTTTGATCTTAGATCTTCCTCCAATCGTAGACCATATCTCACTATCAACAAATGTTTCGCCTGACAAGCGAAGAACTCGTATTAGCATAATAGCATTTATTTAATTTTGTTATGTGAAGTTGCGGGAAGTAAGAATTATACAACTTGCAACTAAGGAGTAGCAATTAAGTTAGGTAAAATTGTGAAATCATCATTATCACTGCGTTGTATCTAAATTGTAATATAATTTTGACTTTAATATAAATAAATTAATTTTGACTTAAATATAAATAAATTAATTTTGACTTAAATATAAATAAATTAACCGATCAGAAAGGCTGTTCCACTCGAGATAAGTTGCGAAGGCAGGCCGGAATTTATGGTGTAAGTATAGGTATATTCCTTGCGGGAAAGTTCATCTATGTTGGATATTGTTGCAGTCGAACTGAAAATGCGGGTTAAGATAATGCAATTTTCGCAGTATCAGAAATATGAAAACCCAGCTATTCCAGATTTTTCGCCATCAAAGACTCAAAGAGAATTCTGGTATCAAACTTTGATCACAGTTTAGAAGGTTTTCAAGGTTAAAGCTATGTTCTACCTGGAAAACGTTACAACTTCTGTGAAGATAATTCCATCACTTCGTGGTACGGAATCCTGGTTAGTGGATTTGGAGACTGCTGTACCCTGTAGAAGAAGTTCAGTATTATTGGAGGAGTGGAGAAAAACTTCTTTCTATTTCTCTCATTTGAGCTCCATGGGATTAATTAAAAAGTCCAAAAAAGGTTCACAAAAAAGTATTTAAACGACTCACGGAGGACATATCGAAAAGGGTAGTAGGAGTTTTGTCAATTTGTGTAGTGAAAGTAACATCAGCAGAAAATGTGGGGGTTATCAGGATAGACTCAACATCAGAACTTAGTGAAATCACGTTGATGTGAGTACTTGGAATCGAAACCGTTCTCTCTGGAATATTGGTTTTGCTATTAACATTGACTTTCCTTATAAAAGATCAACAGTTATCAACCCATACAATAGACTTTCGACTTAAACTATTTCGAGTATATATACAATAAAATCGGACAAAACTGAAACTACAATAGCAATATCTATACCTGGACTGTAGTTCGTCTCACACTGTAGGGTTCCTACAGCTGATGTCGAATGAGTGAAAGAAATGATCGACTTCTTAGTAACAGCTGTTTCTTTTTGCGCTAAATCGGGAAACGTGAATTGCACAACCTCGTTCTTCTTATTGTACCCTGTCCCACTCTCACCGATCTCATTGTCGTCTATCGTCCATCTGAATTAGAGGGCCATTAATTCTTATTTTGAAGATGATAAATCAAAAAAGGTTCTAATTAATTCTTAACTGTTTGATTAAAATGGTTAGGCTAAAATATCGAGTCACAGAAACTTACTTAATTTCATCAAGAGTAGATAGGGCTAGACCGTTTGGCACCACACAAGTGATACTGGATTGAGTTCCGACAATCCCCCAAGCTGAATCTGGTGACTGAGTACCACCAAGAGCTACATGTTTTACTGTCACTTCATTACTCTTAATTTCTTTACCTGAAGATTGGCGATATTTTATTTCTAGATAAATCATGATAGTACGAATTCATTCAATTAAATGTTCAACTTTAAACATTAGCGAAACGATTACATAAAATTGAACACTCACTATTGCTTTTTTTAGTAAAGGAGCATCTCCAATTTCCAGCTGTAGCACTATCAACGGTAAGTGTCAACTTCGATGATTTGGCTGTGTTTAGGGGATTGCTGAAATGGTTTCATCGTTAAAGCTGCTTATTGAAATGAAGCAAGAAATGATGAACGGAAATATATGTAATCTTAGGCTTAGAGTTCTAAAACGTTTTTTTTGTCCAACTCATAGCAAAATGTTTGCGAACTACTTCTTAGCAAATAAATCCTAGTACGATAATCTAACCCGCAAGCAGGAAGAGTACAAGGGTTGTCGTTGTATATCCATGAGAAAGAACCCTCGCTAATGGTAATGGAGATGTAACTGCAAGTCAGGATGAACTCCACACCCTCGAACACACGGCTCTCACCCATCGGTTTGAGTGATAAATCTGAAGAGGTTTATAAATAAAATAGGGTGTTAACTGTCAACTAAATGAATCTATAAATGGTTCCTTTGTAAAAGCATTTGATATAACAGTCCGGGGAAAAAATGAAATGTAACAAGAAAGCTAAGACTGACCGTTAATCTCCACTGAAGCAGTGAAGGTGTATTCTTCGTGTCCAGAAACTTTGCACGTGTACGTTGAATCGGTTACTTGAGATTCCAGCGTCAACTCCGTGAGAGTAGTCTGGTCAGCAGTTGTGCTCTTTGTTGTACCTGAACGTTAGGAGAGCAAGATGTTAGATGTTAGAAAATGATAGATTTATCCTTGTTTTGAACACTTCGTCAGAAATTAAAGAACTTTCGTCAGTATTACAAATCTGTATCGTTTTACTATTAATACACTTATAAAACAAACGTTAGAATATAATCAGCTTTACAAATTAAGGATATATTGCACCTGCTACAAGTTGGTTGTCTTGATCGTACCACGCTACAGTGAGAGTGTCAGTTGGGTTGATAACAGAGCATGACAAAGTTGCAGATTTTCCGGACTGTATGGCATCTCCCACAGCACTGAAAGAGTTAGAGTTGCTTACTTTAACAATACCAGATACCGTTAGGTAGTTATGCGGGAACTCCAAATTTTCAGTTTTCATTACAAGCAGCACGACATCACTCATCAGTAAAACTCTCATCAGTGTCACTCTCAGTTGATTTATATTACCTGACAGTAAAGACTTTAAGAGGTATCTCAGTATCGTAATGAGATTGTTGATCGAGAGCAATGCGACATGTAAACATCTGATCCTCGGAAGTAAGCGTCTCCTCAAGAGTGAGAGTTGCTGTCTGAGAGCCTTCAGCTAGCGTTCCTTCTCTGAGAGGGCATGGTTAACTGTAGATAACAGCGGTTTACAGTAAGTTAGTAAGTTACAGAAGATGCAGAGTATTGACAAGCAATGGGACTTGGTCAATAGTTCTAATTAGTAAAACTATGAATTAAGATAGAGAACTTACACAAAGCTGTAGTTCTTATTATTGACATCATTGTACTCCTTCCCACTGCTATCCAACCAGAGGAAATCTACCTCACCCGCAGAAACTCCAGAAACAGAACAAGTGAGAGTAGATGGATTGCTGACGGGGACATCATGACTTGCTGTCGTTATCTCTGAAGGAGAAAGAGGCGTTTGTTTCACAGATGGGCGAAAATAAGAATGAAAAACACACAGTCAAAATATTTAAAACATGCTTTTTCTTATTTAGATTACTTTTATCATGCTACAATTACCGTATGTATTGAGTTTCCCGATCGTTGTTTGATCAACCTGCCCAGGGGTTGATACAATACAAGTAAATTCCTTGTCTTCTGTGACACCCGGGGAAGCAACATCCAGTCTGATTTCTAAAACTTCATTCTTCCAGGCTTCCTTCGTCACGGTATAACTCCCGGCTAAAATATTTGTATAACCAACCTCATTTAAATCATCCAACTGGCACTATTCAAAAACTAAGATTGAAACAACTGAAGATCGGTGAGAAGCGCAAAAGCAAAGAGGAAGAAAAGAGCGTATTCTCTTACAAGATGCCGCAGGGACGCAGGGTTAAACCTTAAAGACTTGGAAGCGAAGGCATCGCTCGAGTAAATTTGCTTACAAAAAAAGTTATACGGATTCACAAATATATATACAATTTCTCACCAGAACTAAGTATTGCGTCCCCTTCCCGCCACTCCATAGTTGAATCAGACGAAACTCCGTTGGCGGAACACAAGATCGAACCAGCGGTATTAACAGGAACTTCGTCACTTGTTGTTGTTAGATCTGAAAAAAATACCTAGTCAAAAACTAGTGGGTGGTCCATTATTACTTACAAACAATACTCGATCAAAACGCGCCACGGTAAAAAGTACACTTTCAGACTCAGGACAGTTTAAAATGAAAGTTAGAGGGATATAGGATGTTTACCGAAAACTTTCAAACTAAGTACTTAAGTAGAGTTTTAAATGAAAGTAAGAGAGATATACGATGTATAGAGATATATGACAACTTTCAAACTAAGTATTTAAGTTGAGTTTCAAATAAAAATAATAGAAATGTTTACCGAAAACATTGAGATCAGCAGAGACGCGCCCAGCGGGGGAAGATGAGAACTCTGTAGATCGCACTTCACACGTATAAGAGATTATCCCTGGTGATACCCCCGTGACAGATAATTCTGATATTTGCTTAGCCTCCGCAAACGAGCCAGTGTTTATTCCACTGCTCAATTCCTCTTCTTGCTGCGAAATTTAGGTTGTTATCGGTCAAAGAATGATTGATGAATTATGGCTATACGGACAGATAAAATGCTTCTAAACTTATAGATATTTAATGTAACCCAACACGTGCTAAAGAAATATCTAAGGTGATGAATGATTGTATTTAAATCTATCACGTGACCAGGAGATCCTCCTATAGACTTACCTTGTACCACACAAAAGTAACACTTTGTGTCAGCTCCGTCACTGTACAGGTAAACGTAACATCTGTTCCTGATTTCGCGTGTATCTCCGGTAGTTCGATATCTGAAATGAGGGAGTGTGAGACACAGAATTCAACTATTCAACTATCATACAATTCTACTAAAGCACTGAATAAACTAAAGTACTAAACAACTTCACGTCTTCACACTTTATCAGCTATAAAAATCAATTCGACCCACCGTAAACATTAAGTTTGACTTCCAGACTTTCAACATCCGAACTGGGTCTTTCATTAGACGTGACCGAACATGTGTAAGTGTTATCTGTGATAACTTGCGGAGCTTTAACAGTTAAAGTTCCTGTCTGACTACCAGAGCTGAAGGTTCCAGAACTCTCTACAAAGTCTTCCCCGGGAATGAACCCGGACCAGGAGATGCTCATTAGGGCGGTGATCTCCGTTACAAGGCAGGATATCGTGGTTTCTGTCCCCTTTTTTACTTCTTTGCTCCTAGCTTGCACAGCTAAAAAGTGTTTATTGATGAACGCATATTGATGAACGTTGTAGCATACTATTAATCACCAATGAAAAAATAATTAAGAGACAGGTTTCAAACTTCGTGACAAACTTCAAACTTCGGCAAAAAAGCAAGAGAGATGGAAAAAAAACAACGCCATAAAGCCGCGCTCGTTGCGTAGTCAAACTGACAATTTTATTCTTCTCTTTCTCACACGAAAAAAGAAAATTTTATACTCACAATATACGTCTAGTATGACGTCATTCTCCGAAGCAGCTGACTCCGCAAACAATCCTGACGTCACCACGCAGGTATAAACCTGATCTACTGTAGGATTAGATACGGTGAGAGTTGATATTTGAGTGTCTCCTTCCAGACTCCCTGGGGAAGATCCGGTCACTGTACTCCCTCCCTGTACCCAGACGACGATGGTGGGGGTTGTCAGTCCGGTTATCTTGCAGGAAAGGGTAGTCTCTGTCCCAGTGAGAGAGTCTTTGTGTATCGGCTCTACCTCTGTTGGAGATTTGGAGTTAAAATTAATGGTACTTTCTAGAAAGTCAATCATTGTATGTTTGTGATAAAAATCTTGATGTAGTGAGATAAGATATTGGACAAAAGTTGATTTGAGAAAAAGAACAGACGTTAAAATAAAAAACTGAAAATAACAAACAGTATCCTCACGGTAAACAGAGAGTTTCACTGCAGTGTCCTGCGGAGGGGAGGAACTGAAACTCCCCGACACGACCCTACACACGTAATCCTTATCTTCAGTCACGTGACTAGACTCCACTAGAAGTTTCCCTATCTGAGATCCAGCTGTGAGGGTAGTGAGGGTACTGGAGTAGCCATCCCCATTCACCGGACTGGAGTTTAGTAACCAGGTTACCGAAGTTACGGCCGTGGTCAGACCCGTTATAACGCAGGATATCTCCGTTTCTGTTCCGGTTCTTACTTCTGCGTTTTTAGGGGCAACACCTGACGATAGGAACATAATCTCAAATCCGAGGTGTAAGCTATTATAGGTTTATAACATTGTTTCCTCTCAAGAAGTTACAAATGGAGAACTGAAGAAAAGTGATAGAAACATATAACATCTTACCGAACACTTCTAAGCGGACAGTTTGAGAGAAAGATTCCGAACTACTGTACTCAGTTGAACTGACTACACACGTGTACTCCTTATCTTCTGCAGGGCTGGTCACTGTCAGCCAGGAAACCTGGACTTGGTTGATAGCTGGGGATGTCTCCACGTTCTCAGTGATGTCTCGGTCAGCTTGTCTCCACTGAACAGACACTCCGGAGGAGACGATGTTCGAGACGGTGCAGGTGATGGTAGCTGTAGTGCTCTCTTTGACTTCCACCTCGCCCTTCGTAACCTCTGGAGAAAAGTCGTGATACTGATAAGTGGCAAGGCTTCAAATCGATCTAGTGGTTATAGTGAATACTGATTAATGAACCACCAATAGATAATTCTAACATTTTTAAGAAATTGAAGTATGAATGAGCCAGAATATGGCTTTAAAGAGCCTAGAAACAGCTGCAATAGCTTGAAAGTTGACACACCACTTACAACTGACAGTCCATTACTTACGGTAAACGAGAAGATTGACACTTTTAGAGCTAACTTCACTGCCCGCGAAAGCTCCAGACTTCACTCCACACGTATACTCCTCATTTTGAGCAGGGGAGTCTACTGTCAGAGTAGCAGTTTGGGAAGACCCGGATAAAGAACCACTATTGGTTGTGACACCACTGCCGTCCACGACAGCGACTCCATTTTGTTGCCAGGTGACGGACACGACCTGTGTTAAGTCGGACACCACGCAGGAGAGAGTGGTGGCAGTTCCGACACCAACTTCTCTGTTGTGAACAGCGATATCTGGAGATTTGAGTTGTTATGGTGAGGTATACACTTTACATCTTATAGAGTCTTGTAAAAATTGAAGGATGTGCCTGTCACAAGTCATTGTAAACATGAAAGCACTGAGCACTAATTACACAATAACCTTTCATTTGTCCCATAAAGTTTGTATCTAACTACTTTTAATGTTCATAAAAATTAATCTTATGTGACAGAGTATTTTACCATACCATAAACATTGAGATAGACATCAAGAACTTTGGGAGTGGACTCAGGGAAGCGAGTAGAAGCGATGGTGCACGTGTAGGTCCTATCGGCAGTTACAGCTCCGGACTCTAAAGCTAGGGTCCCTGTCTGACTGAAGGTTCCAGCGTTAAACGTCCCCTCGGTGGCAGTGTAGTCTTCAGGAGACAGTCCCTCCAGTCCCGACCAGCTCAGAGACATCTGCTCGGCGATGTCGGTGATCTGGCATGTCAGGGTGGAGGCTGTTCCTCGGAGATTTTCTTTGCTTGTCTCCAAAACAGCTGGGAGTATTGTTTATTGAAATTGATTGAGACACATCGGCGAAGAATAATTTTTATTGAAATTCATAGGGACACATCGGCGGAGAATTTTTTATTGAAATTGATAGAGAAACAATGGCTGAGAATTTTGTTCATTGAAATTGATAGAGACGACGGAGACATGAAAAACATTAACTATTTAAGTTGAGTTAACAAATGAATTGTCGCTATAAGCGAAAGAAATGGTTTACTTATTTACTTACAATAAGTGAAGAGTTGAGCAGTGGTAGAAGAAGAAGGAGAATCAGATAGAGCCCCAGAAGTCACCTCGCAACTGTACTCTCCGTCATCTTGAGGATTGAAAACGGTCAAAGTCGACGTCTGGGAACCCCCACTAAATCCAGCTTTTCCATCGTTCACTCCCGCACTTTGCACTTGAGATTCTCTCTTCCATATGATTGTTGCTGCAGCAGAAAGTCCAGCTACAGAACATGTCAGGACCGTCTCTGTGCCAGTGTAAGCGACTTTGCTTGTTGTTGCAACCTCTGGAAATAATAATGTGAGTTAGTTTGACTTACAAATCACAAAAATATACTTAAATAGGAATAACAATGATGCGTTAATATAATTACAGCAACTAATTAAATGATTTGAAATTGTAAATTATACGTTTGTTCTATTAGTATAATAATTGTGGTCGTAAGCCGTAACAGATTGGAGGTAGAGGAAATGAAATCGATTGTAACGATTGGTTCTTTTCGAGTGACCCTGATTTTGAATGAGAAACAGGTTTAGATTTTTCAATATCACTTCAAAATCCCTCTAAGATTAGGACTATCACAGGTCTTACCGAAAACATTAAGGTTGACGGTCGTATCAAAGGACCCTGATTCTGGAAGTGATCCGGATGTGACTCTGCACGTGTAAGCAGTATCGACATTGACTTGAGTCCCGTCCACAGCAAGAGTTGACGTTTGTGTTCCATCAGAGTGGCTTCCTTGGACTGCAGTGAATTTATCACCTGAAACTTCTCCAGTGCTAGTTCTCCAAGACACTGTTGCGGTATCGGTTATTCCCGTTATCACACAAGATATGGTTGTGGTAGATCCTTGCTTCACCTCTTTGCTAACAGGAGTCACCTCTGAAATAGTGAAAGTAAACAATTTATATATGACATGTATGAGTTTATGTAAAAAGAGTTGATATAAAATGTTCATATCTATTGCCAATACTTCATTTGTTGATTGGACTCGGTCACAAAGATGTCCAAATCAAAAAACTACTGAACCCTCTGTCCGGTGGGGGACAAAAGCCAATAAGTTATTATCAAGTTAAACCGACCAATACTGTAATACGTACGATAGACGTTGAGTTCCCTGGCAATATTGGAAGAGGATGAAGCCGGGTAGGTGCTGGATCTCACTTGGCACGAGTACGAGTTGTCTTGCTGGGTTTGGGAGCTATCTACCGTCAGGGTGGCTAATTGGGTCCCACCGTTCATACCTCCTGGAATAGAGCAAGTTAAAATATTAACCAGTAACCTTAGGTACCAATTGTTGCTTAGCAACAAGTTATGAGAAGACATGACGTGAACCAGATAACTTAAAGACCGAAAAGAATACTGGCTGAAATGAATATACTTAAGCTTTCATAACTTTACCAATGTTGACGGTAAATCCACTGCTAGTACTGATTGTTGCTCCAGATTCTTTGAACCACGTTACCGTTAAAGCCGATGTTAGTCCTGTTATAAAACAAGACATCGTTGCTGTTGCGCCGACCTTTACTTCTTGATGGGCCATCGTCACATCTGAAAATATCAAAGATAAATACCCAAAATTTAATATGCCGACTTTTGATTTGCTCATATTTAAATTTAATTATATGTCTATCGCTCGAGTCAAGAAGAAATAACAAAAACACTGTAGATTTAAACTTGCAATGCGACTCATTACCAGTTATCCGATCATTCAGTATGAATGTAAGTAACTGATGTCAAATCATACCGAAAACATTAAGGTTGACGGATGTATCAAAGTGGCCAGAATCGGGAAAAGATCCGGATGTGACTCTGCACGTGTAAGCAGTATCTTCAGTGACTGAATTTGCGGTTACGGCGAGAGTTGACGTCTGTGTTCCTCCGGAGTAACTTCCTTGGTTTGCGGTGAATCCACTTCCTGAAACTTCTCCAGTGCTGGTTCTCCACGACACTGTCGCAGCAGCTGATATACCCGTTATCACACAAGATATGGTTGTGGAACTTCTTATTCTTACTTCCCTGTGTACAGCTTCAACAGCTGAAAAATTTGGTTAAAATCACAAAGTTGTCCCAAGGATTACGAATAAATAGGTCGTATTACGTTACCATCCTATTGGGACTATGATAAAATCCTTTTTGCGACTGAATTGAGAAAAAATGGGGATGCAACAAAAATATGGTAATCACAATGGTTATCGTCCTTTTTTCATTTAAGTATCAAAGAAAGCTGCATCTTTACTACACCTTACGTACTGTAAAGCATGTGCGTAATTTTATCACTGAGGATATTCAAGGATTCAACTGCAAGAACAATAGGTCTACCTCTAGAGAATAAAATCTTAATGGTATAGAATGATATAGCTAAAGACATCTTCAAACGTACCGAAGACATTTAGCTGAGCCGAGACAGTTGTCTGTGCAGAATCCGGGTAAGCTGAAGACCTGACTTTGCAGCTGTATGTAGCGTCTTGATTAGTTGCGGATGAAGCAACAACTAATGTTGCGACCTGGTTCCCACCCGACATGGACCCTGAGGAGGAAACACAATAATAAACCAGTGATAGAAATGATGCTACTAGGATGGTGTTAGCATATTTAAGTTACTTCCAACAAATCGAAAGATGGAGATTTGAATCTTATAGTAAATTTGGTCTACAGCATACAGGCATGAACTTGAAAATCAATATAGCATCATAAAAACGTTAACTAGTCTTCTAATTTGAAGACTTTGAAAAACCAGATCAATACAAAACTAATAGTCAATATGGTTGCCGGACTGCATCACTAACGGACTGAATCACTAACATTCACTTACAATAACTATAGTTCGTGTAAGGGTTAGTGGAAGGATAATTGTTAGGGTTAGTGTTAGGGTTATAGGTTAGTGTTAGTGTTAGGGTTTCTGATATTAGCATTAGCGATTCAGTTCGTGAGTGATTCAGTACTATGACTTATGTTAAGGTCTCTTACCTGCGCTGACAGTGAAATCAATCCCATTAACTATCTGGACCCCGTTAGATCTGTGCCAGGTTACAGTAAGAGAGCTATCCAATGAGGACATTCTACAGGTGAGTGTCGAAATAGCCCCTTCTTTTACTTCAAGTGACTCCATCGTTACATCTGAAAATATTGGTTTATGAAAATAAGGATACTGCAAATTCGAAGATTGGATGTGAACTAAAAATTACAAAGTCTGCCAGTTGAACGACTAAAGTTCTTGATATATGACCAAGATGACTTCTAAGAGCGACGACACAAAAAATTCCTATAAAATTCAGGGCACTCGGACTGATTGATGATGTCGAAGATTCCACGAATTTTAAGTTTGATTGGTTTAGTACATACCGTAAACTTTAAGCTCGACTGGTTTAGAAGCTACTTCAGCACCATTGTGAAAGACTTTACAGCTAAAGGTAACGTCTGACTGAGGGTTATCTACTTGCAATTTAGATCCCTGTGTGCTTGCTGCCGAGTTGAATGCAACTGGGGTTACTGTGTAACCTGCGAGATTTCGTTTTGAATTTGAGGTAAATTACTTTTTACAAACAAAAACATTAGCTGAGTAAATCAACAGTCGTTACATGATGCTTGATACACGAGCTGGCACTATTTATTAGTTTTCACATTAGAAATAAAACTGTTTACCTGAGCTGCCACTTGTCAATTGTTGTCCTGCACTATTCCACCAAGAGATCGTGACTTCAACAGATAGCTCGGTAAGACTACATGTCAATGTAGTTTGTGTTCCTATTCTAACTTCCCTGTCAGTTACCGTTACGCCTGTAGGATTTCAGAAATAGGCGGTCGAGTATTGAAACTGTTCAATGTGCAATACTAGTAGGAAGAATAAAAGTTAAAAAACAAAAATTGAATGCAAAGTGCATTGGAAAATCAGTAGGAGGCAATGTTACAACTTACCGGTGATCGGGGAATATTTGTAAATTTTGGGTTTTATTGTCACAATATTGACAGATCAGGTCAATATTGTTTGCCTTTAATCACTTTTTGTTCGACTTTAGCGTGACCGTTGAAATGAATGAATGACGAATCGTGCAGTGAGTTTGATCAATATTTTCTTTTTTCATTAGCTGCTAAGAAAAAAGCGCAAAAAATTCAGCATTGATCAAAGATGGCAGCAGCTGGATCAGGTATTCAAAAGGATACTCCTGCTGAGTAAAGTGTTAACCAACTGCGCGACTCGATTCTAGCTCTCTTCAAAAGGATACTCCTCGTATATTCAAAGGTATCATCCTAAGGTGAATCAGTTAGCGGGTAAGTTGTAAAATTACTTACTCTTAAAATGGTAGAATGAGTAACATTTTGGGTCTCTTAAAACTGGGCAAGAACTTTATTTGAAAATTTAGAGAATATTCGGACTGGCAGAGGTTCAGACAAAGATTGAAGAATCTAGGAGTCAAGGAAACATTTTGCAATTATCGACCTACCATAGAGCTAGTTGTATTCACACGATAAATTCTTGAGTTAATAATCGAAATTAAGGCGCAAACTTGACACTAGTATCAAGCTCTTGACCGTCAAGAGTCTTGACGGAAAGAGAATGAAAAACGTGGCAATACAGGAATATTGTTATAATCAAAATTCTACGTCTTCGTCTATTAAGTCATCAAAATTTGAAGCTGTGCATCAATGTATAGCTTACCCCACCTTTCGATTTCAAGCAATGACGCTCGAATAATTCTAATTTTATAGACCTGAGCTGTTTGATAAGTGCCGTTTAAAAAACCGATATTGAAGATAATAAAGCAACTCTTTCTGAGACGAAAATGAGCATACCAAAACAAAGCTAAAGCTGTCGAACGCTGATCCTTCCAAGAAAACAAAGACTCAAAGAGAACTAGAAGATTGCACTCCTCGTCATGATACACTAATTCGATGAGGCTAGAATAAGGCCATCAGACTTTAGTAATTATGTCAAAATGTTACCGCAGCTTACGTTACAGAAAACCTTCTAATTACTGTTCAGTTTGGAGATTGTGGCTGGTATTAAAACAAAAGCGATAGAGCGGCGACACTGCTCGAAATAGACATGCTAGTACTCATGAGTGCTTCTTTTCAACTCATGATTTAAAGAGGATTTAAATTCGGGTCGATGCGGTCTGTGTATGAAAGTGTAACTTGTATAGAAAGAAATAAATTCTGATCCTGAGCAGAGGTCTTGACGAAATGAAACATATAAACCTCAAAAGTTTTAACACTATATCACAACGCTATCTTAATACGGCTCTAAGTCTAACTTTAAGTATATATTCATCGCCGCAATTATACTAGGAATCCATGGCTTCATGGTTTAATGCCATAATCAATAACTACTGTAATTATTCAGACGCGGCAATTAACCCAACGTTCTAAGAAGGCAACAAGATCTAACGTTAACGTTAAGCATCCATACTCGTAGGAAATGAGGCACCTAACCGACGTTAAAGTGCTAAGTATAGCTCTCTCTCTCTTTCTTTTTCTCGAGCCTCTATCCCCTCTCTGCAGTGATCCAGGTACTCTACGGTGATCTGTTGCTAGGCAGAGTAGGCACGCAGATCTACGTCAGTGAATACATGAATCTTATTGGGGTAGAACGTCACGTGACTCACAATCGAGCTCTCTGATTGGTGGAGAAGTAGCCAAACGAGCTGGATAGTACAGCTGTGAGGAGAGCTAAGGAGCTGGTGGATAGAGCTTAATGGACCATGTGCTTTGTCTTTAATGGTTTGCTGGAGGGGTGGGGGGAGCAACTCAAAGTTAGACTTGGACAGACAAGCACTGTGCTGCTTGCAAGGGAGAGAGAGACCGAGTGACATGTACTAGAAATTTCTCACAGGCTAGTTGATAAGCGATAGAATTAGAACCCGTAAGGAAACAATTAACATGTGAAGTGATAACGTACGTGGAGACCGGACCACCACATGCTATATAGAGACTAAGTTAGAGCTATATACTTATTAACAGGTGTTTCTGGTATCAGTAAACAATGAAGGAGGTGTGATAGTGGACTACAACCTGTAGTTGAGTAACAGATGTCTGGCACTGCATCTAACTGTCATGTTATTGTTAACATTCTAACTTTAGGGCACTGGGCGGGTCCTCCATGAGGGGTCGTCCCCATGTGGGCCGTTAGAGTATAGCCCTTATGGTGGATGGCTGTGTATCTTCTATTCAATGAAAATCCAATTCTCATGTTGATTACGTGCTTAAGAGATAGATTAGATTATTCGGTAAAGTTCGTTGTTGTTGAAACTGAAAGTAAACAGGCTTGTCCGTCGTGGCTAAAAGGATCAGCGGCGGCGTTTTACTAAAATTACACCGGCAGCGGCGTGATTCGTGAAATCAAGGCCAACTAGATTGAGGTCAATGATCATTGATCATGTACCTAAGTTGGATAATTTTTGTCGCGGTAACACCCGACTCTCGCAGCTCAAAGCTGAACGAGATCGTTTCGTTAGAACTGTAGACGGATATAATCTTGTACAGCAGCGCGCACCCTTCCGTCATTTTATTTTCGCTTCGAATGAGGGTCGGACAAAGTCAGACAAGATATCTTGTCAAGATAATTTAGCCTAAACTTTAAAAATGATA